>CAKAOI010047693.1:0-73142 GCA_916701655.1 Sebastiscus albofasciatus
GAGATAAGATTATCAAATATGGCTAATGTCATCATTACTTTTTCCCCTGTTTACAAACTTCCTTTCCATCTTTTCTTTTGTTTTTTTCTCCATTTGTTACTAAGTTAAGTCTAAAAGCATGAAAAGTTTTCACCCAAGAGCTAAACTAAACTCTACTCTTCCTCACTCAGACACTTGAGTACTCTTTACTTCTGACACTTTACATTTACTTATGATATTATTATCAGTGATTAAATACATTTTGCCATAAAGCAGTCAAGTCAAGGTGATGAATGAACTGGATGTTACAAACTGAGGAAGTACAAGGTGCACTATTGAGATATTAAGTGACCTGTACCGAGATATATCTCACTTGTTCCAGCATGGGTTAAGCTGGGCTAAAGTGGCTCAGACTAAGTAAAGTACACACTGTAGGTTTACAGACATTTTGTTTCCACAAACACTGGAGCCCCCAGGAGACAATAAAAAAAAAGTCTCAGAAAAAGAGCTGGCTGTTGGGGTTGAAAGCATTTACAGTGTCAGCTTATTATCTTTTAATTTCTGCCGTGATTGTAGAAGCACAAAGACACACTGCTCTGTAATCAGCAGTTTGTTTTGCTCCAGCAGAGATGGCTCTGTTCCTGCTTTAAGTAGATAATTGGAGAGCTGAGGGAGACACCAACAAAGACCGCAGGAGGAGGAGGTGAAGAGGGAGGACGAGGTGGTGGGAGTTCAGAAATGCAGTCTGCAACTTCTGCTGACTTGAAATCTTGAACGCTACAAGAACATTATGTTTGGTTTGCCCTCTGACTTGTCTTCTATCATGGTATGCACTCACTCAGGCTGTTCTCATACATTTCTCTTTGCTATACCTATGAAAAGGAATGCGCTCTATTCGTATATAACCCACGTAATCAATTTGTAATCGTGAGCCAGGACAGATGACGTAGTAAAAGAGTGACGGAGTCTGCGGGGTGGACGGGTAGGTCCAAAAAACACCAGACTTTTACCCAGATAACTACTGTTTGTGTCCCATGTAAAACCAGAAGTCAACTTTGACTTATTTAAGTTACGTCACTTCCGTAGTTATTTTAACCCAAACAATGATCCTTCCCTAAACCTAACCAAGTGGTTTTGTTGCCTAAACACTGCAGGGGCTTGCACAGGCGCACTGATCGCTCGTGTTGCTACACATACATTACCAGAATAAAACTTTTTGTAAGATGTCATACAAACCGTTGTATGACGTTGACTCAGTTATTATTAATAGCTGCTGTAAGGAATCACCTGACCTAAACACATACTGACACTAACATTCAAACTACTCAACCTACTCAATATAGTCCCACATGTGTAGAGAGTCATGAAATCATCACAAACATAATCCAAAGTGAGTCTTTTTGAGACTGTTAGAGTCCCAGCAGGCGATTTGTTAATTGTTAACAGGGAGAATGAACCGGTTCATGCACTCTCTCACGAGGGGGAGGTGGCAGGTTAAGAAGGGGGATGCATTTTGATTATTTTGCTAACAAGGGGGATGGCACCCCCCCCCCCCTCAAGTCGCCTACTGCTGTTACCAGAAAAACCGCAGTTATAGTCGTTTATTTAAATGTCGAAAATGACAGCCCGTTCTCATTCCCAGGACATCAAATACCGACGCTTTGTCATTGCTGTCGGCGTTTGATAGCGCCACACAAGGCATTCTTTAACACCAGTGTGGGACGCACCGGGTTTTCTATTAACTACATTGTAAACTCATCCACGGCAACAGTAAACACTTGGAGAAAGTGCTGTGGTGACTTAGTGTAAAGAGTGAACAGCAGAGCGAAACAGACACACCCTGAGGTGGATGGGTCCAACAAAAACACAAGGCTTTCATCCAAGAGACCGCTGTTCATGTCCCGTGCGTTAAGTTCATTTGTGTCCCATGTCCCATTTTCACTGTACAAACATAGTAGTTTTAAGCCCAACCATGTTGTTTTTTTCCTAAACCTAACTAAGTGGTTTTGTTGCCTAAACCTAAAGTGACGCCGAGGGCATGTCAAGTATGTGACGAGTTGGGATGAGAACGTGTTGAACTAGGGCCATGATGCCTCAGTAATCACCTGGACGATGAACAATCTGGTTCTCGGACGATCAGTTGGATTTCTGGCAGGTCAGAAGGTTTTTGTCTGCTGTCTTTCAGCCTGAGAGGTTACACGGTCCGATTTATCTCATTGCAGGTGTTATAAACTGTAGTGAGCTTGAAGGGGGCATTGAAGACAACAACCGACACAGCCATCTTGGACGCCTCACAACGCCCTGACAAAAAAACTAGTTTGTTTTTTGCCTACTTGACATGTCGTGCAGCGTTGACCAATAGGAGCTCAGAGAGAGGAACGATGTCGTTGGTTATAAATTCACAGCTACTGTGTTGAGTTGACAAAAGTCAGGCCTGGTTTCTGTAGACGCTGGAACCATTCCTTCAACATAAACAAGGACAAGCTTCTCTGGAGGCAAAGTATATTTGGAGGCTGTTGGGTTTTATAGGCCAATCGTGTAGCTAACTGTAACTGCAGCACACACATGTGGCCTTCCTACATTTCTCCTGCACGTTTCAAAATGACAAATGGGTCCAATGAGGAGATGCTCTGCTGCTACTATACCAGCATCACTTCTGATCTTACTGTATATTCAAATACAAGAGAAGCATATTCATACAAGGTCACCACATAGCTTTATAGAAACAATTATTCTTGACTTTTGCAGGACAAAATAATGAGTATTGTTTTTTTTGCTTAGAGAGATTTGTTAAATCCAGTATACAACCCATCAGGTATGTTGTGGCCTTTACTTCACACACAGCCTTCCAACAATTGAACCTCAGATAAACCCTGCTGAGTAAACACAAACTGAGACTGAAGATAAATAATGATGAATAATGATTAACTAGAGCTGAAACCGAGCCGGAAATTAGGCACGTTTAAAAGGCACAATGATAATCACTCACACTATTTTATCCCAAATTGAACCACAAATTCAGCCACATATGTGAGACTGAATTTGGGGGGAAATAATGCAGAAGATAGCTGTAATATTTGATGGCATGGTGCAGACATAGCCCTAGTAGATGATCCAGGATAGATGCTGTGAGAATGTAGAATGTGATAAACATGAGGGAGAAATCATGGGACTGAGACGTGAATGTTTGTGACTCTCGTCAGGGTAAACACAGCTGTTAACACTGCAGACGACTGCAAGAGGGGGAAACCTGCTTCTTAAAATCATCGGGTTGGTTCTGCTATGCTGTTGCTATAGCAACGGGTAGTCCCGAGATGACAGGGCTCTCTCTGTTCTTCTTCTTTTTGTGGGGAAACCTCTCAGTTGTTTTTTTTTTCTGAGCCTTTTGTCATTAAAAGACACACGACGTTCCTCAATGTGAGCTTTTCTTTGTTTTATCTGAGGGTGTCCATGAAACAGTATAGCAATATCATTTTGTTTCTATGATTAATGGGAGAAGAAAGAAGAAAAACGAAGTTCTGTTACACAAACGTATAATCATTTTCTTGTGAAATATGGAAGAATTTGACCTCTTTGGGCCTTAAAAAATTATTGAAATGAAAACATGTGAGAAGTTCAGAGCAGAAATGTCTCAAACGATGACTCAGAGTGAGATGTGTAAGAGGTCACAAGCCAAAACATGTAGTGAATTACTCATTTAATAATTGTTTTTGTGTTAAACCTTAACCTCTTTTAGCGGACGAACTCGGTACCGTGTTTTTTGTTATCTCATGTACATTGTTATTGATCTTATTTGTTATTACCTAAGTTTTAAATTGATAATACAAATGTGTAATTCATGTGGCAACAAAACTTGACACACAATTGATCCCTGAAGTCTGAGCAGAAACTCTTATTCAGCAGCTTTCTGACTGACCTCATGTTGTACGTCACACAGCAGCTGAACAAGCAAACAGGGCATCTTGTCCAAAAATAATCTATACACATACTGGTGGAGAGTACTGGTCCCATTGGAGCACTGGGTTGCTGCTGTAAACACTGTTGTGAAGCAGAAAATTCAGCACCGCAATGCAGATCCATAAATTTCACAAACGAGCTCCGGCTTCGCTCGAAAATGTTCGCTTCCTGTGCAGAAATCTGTGCTGAGGCCTTTTTTTTTAACATCTTAAGCTTCAAACATCAGAGGGATTTTCTCTCATTTAACCTTCTGAACTCTGTGACCTTTGACCTTTTCTCTTTGACCCACACCTGTGAGCATCTTGATAAAGGAATCAATTAACGGTTCACAGCTTTTTACTCATCACCAAGCTGTTTGTATTATTCCATCATCACTTCTTTGACCACATGTAAATGAAGAACAAGTCACCCCCAAAATCATTGATTTTTATATCTTTTAATATTCAAAAAATACTTCAATTTTGGCTTCTTTAGTACATAAACCACCTGGATCTGCTCCTCTTATTAATACAGTGTCTACTGTTTGTTAGGAAATGAAAAGTGCAAAGTAGTGGACACTCTGTCCTCAGTCCACCACGCAGAGGAAAGGCTACTTCAATGCTCCCAAAAGAAAACAGTCAGCGTGACATCCAGACTCAAACTACAGATGTCTGTTCTCAAATCATAATAATGATAATAAAAAAAAAGAGAGAGAGAGCAGGGGGCACAAGTGACCCGAGCCACGTGCAAAATCAAACACAGTAGACCTTCCTGTGGATGGAAATAATAAAAAACCAGAAGAGTCCTCAGTGAGCTACAGCAGAGGAGCTTCTTCTTCTTCTTCAGTCAAACTAAAAGTCCATGACAAAGCAGCAGATGAACGGGGCCAGCCCGTTGCTCTTCCTGCATGCTGAAGATCCGAAGAGTCATTTCAAGTTTATTTATTTGTCTTTTTTGGTTATTATGTATTTTATATATCCTGCAGCCTCCTGTGTGCAGAAGCAGCAGAGCTTCACAGCGTCGAACAGCTTTAATCCAAACTGAGGATATTAAAAAAAAATAACTTAAAGGGACTGTTTGTAACTTTTTACATGTAGAAAATCTACCGGGTCGGTTTCCCATGCGCCGGATGTAGCCGGAGCCTCTGCTCCTCTGCCTGCTTGCCTTCACTCACACACCGCGCGCGTTCTCGCTGTCTCGCTCCACCTCTACACGTGCATGCGCGCACACTCCACACTGCAGAAGAGTTAGTTTAGCTCTGAGAATATCTAGTGAATGTTCAGTGGACGTTTGTGCAGAAATAACTGCTGCAGCTCCTCCAGACCAACAGAGGTTTTCCGTGTCTTGTGAAGTGACGGGGCGAGAAACGTTATTGTCTCCGACCGGGTGCCAGTGTCTCCCTGCGGGCACAGTCAGAGACAATAATGTTTCAACACTAGGATCAGCATTGATTCATGGAGAGACCTTCATCTGGTCAGCTAACATTACTGCCAAGCAGCTGAAATATAGAGTGATATTGTGGTTTTAGCTGACGTGTGTCGCCTCATTGTTTTGAGCGATGCTCCTTCATGTCTATGTAGAGCGAGCACAAGCGCGAGCCCGACGCTGACTTTCGTTGACTTAACGGCCACAGGTGTCGCTGTTAACAAGCATTTCTGGAAGTTACAAACAGTCCCTTTAAAACAAAATCACTGCAAAGTAAAGGTGTTTAGGGCAACACTGGCAGAACCCGGATTCCTTACAGTTCATTAGACTAGAACACTGTCCAGCAGCTGTTACCGCTTCTTCTTCTGCTTTAGAGATTTCCTCCTCTTCAGGATCATCTCATACAGTTTGTCCATGCCCTCGTGGAGCCCCTCGCCTATAATAGCGCATGCAGGTTGGATGTGATAGGTGGTGGAGGGGGTGAGCTCGTGCAGAGCCAGCTGCTTCTCTATATCCGCCACTGGGAGAGACTTGGGCAGGTCCTGCTTGTTGGCGATGACCAGCAGCGGCGTGCCCTGGTTCTCTGCAAACTTGGTGACTTTGTGCAGCTCGGTCTTGGCCTCCTCCAGCCTGTCAACATCCACAGAGTCCACAACGTAGATGATCCCATCGGTGCACCGGCTGTAGGACTTCCACAGAGGCCTCAGCTTCTCCTGGCCTCCCACGTCCCAGAAATGACAGCTGATGCCCTTCGCGGTGCCGTTGCTCAGCTTGATCTTCTCCGTGTTGAACCCAATCGTGGGAACCGTGTTGACGAACTCATTGAATTTGAGTCTGTAAAGGACTGTAGTCTTCCCAGCAGAGTCCAAGCCCAGCATGACGATGTGGAGAGACTGGAAGGCAGAGATGTTGGAGAAGCTGTTGCCCATTTTGGCAAAAAAAGATTTGTATCTGCAGCTGCTGTAGGAGGGGGGTTTATCCAGTTTTTGGAAATAAAACAGATCTAATGCTCAGATCCTGTTCTTATGAATCCCCTGTGGAGGGACCTTGGTGGTGCGCAGGCCCCGGTGCGCTCTGGATGACTGGTCGGCTCCGGTGCGCCTCGGCAGGACGCAGCGCGCCGTTCATTAGTATTCTCCTCACGCACTCGCATCCATTTGGCCACGAAGAAGCTCCGCAGTTAAAAAAAGGCTCCTACAGGACAGTGAGGACGGTGTCAGCTTCTGGTTGAAGGACAACAGTGATCAGATCCCCACCTTCTGTGTGTGTCCTCTGATTCTGTCCTCTCTGCAGGATCAAACAGTCCCTCTGGAAGATGCGCACAAACACATTCACCTCCTCAGGCGTGTGACTGCACCCTGCTCCTCCTGTTACTGCTCCTGCTTCTGCTTCTGCTCCTGCTCCTCCTGCTCCTGCTCCTGCTTCTGTCCAACCGGGAGAATATACCGTCCACCTCCTCTGCGTGCACCGGTTCGCTGCTGCTCTCCGGACGGTCTCTGCAGCTGCTCTGTCTCTCTCTGTTGTGAGGCTGGCTGACAAAACAAGACCGCAAAACAAGAGGAGGCGGCCCTGCTACGCTCCACCCCGCTGGGACATGTGCCAATGAGGTAGCATAAGCTTGCTGTGGTGATCCGGTTCCTATACAGACACACAAACACTACTATAGTGCAAACTTCACGTGCAACCTTTGGCTCATAAAACACATATTGTGGACATGTTTGTCTTTAAAAAAAATAAAAAATAAAGGCCAAATTGCTTCAGAAATAGTTGAAGCTTCAAAGTATATTCTCTAAGTTGGTTTGATTTTCTTTCTGTCACCAAATAATACTAAAAAAGTATGAAAATCTAATAAAATATGAAGGAGTTAAAGCCTTATTTCTTATTCTAAAATACACTGTTGTTATTCTCTGTGTTCATGGTAACCGTCTGGGATCATTCATGGGCAACTGCGCCCTCTGTTGGTACAACTGGGCCACAACAGGAAGGATAAGAACTGTTGACAAAGGCCACTTTAAAGATAAGTTTTAAAATGAATACAAGGTGTTTGTGCTTGTAGTAAGTAAAAAAAAAAAAAAAAATCTGCCAATGGGATAAGTGAAATTTACTTGGTAAGATTTCTTGAAAAAATAATATTTAGCCTGTTAAGATAAAAAAAAAAAAACATCTTGAAATTAGCTGGGAAAACTCATTTTGAGCTATATTTTACTATTGGGACATATGTTATAATAAGCCTGTAATGCTACAAAAGTAGTATTCACTAAAAACAAGTCCCTATATCTCACTGAAATGTTACTTGTTAGGCGATGGTGTCTTATATTAAATGTTATGAGATATTTTGACTAGTAATTAGACAAATATACCTGGGAAGATTCTGCGTTTTTGCAGTGAATTACAGTTTCTCTAGGTCGCTTTGGTACATTTTTCAAATCATCCTTAACATTTGCATAACAGTGAGTGCATTTCTCGAAACAATTTGTATAAACAGCACCACACCTACAAAATCCTAGTTATCTGTCCATGAATGTCAGAATGACAAGTCGTTGTGTCATCGTTTACAAACCAGATAGTCCAGATAATGCACAGCCATGTTGTCTCTATAACGGTGGAGCCTACTCTAAGTATATTCTGATGTATACTTTGGTGAAGGTTTTGATAGCAGTGATGATGATTCTGTATGGTAAATATAAATTTCAACAGAACAAAGTTCCACATCACTGAATGTGGGAGATTGATTGGAAAGGATTCACATTTAGTGTTTTTACTGAAATCTGTTGACAGATGGAGATATAGAAAAGAAAAAGACTGTTTTACAGCACTGCATAGCACAAAGGAGCAAAATACTAAATTAGAAATGTAAACATCTGAGTCATTTTATATAGAACTGGTTGATCATTGGTTGATCTAACGCTTCAAACATCCCCTTCATTAAACTCAAGACTCACTTGATTCATCGATTCAGAGTACATTTACAAAAAAAGTTAAAAATATGTTTTATAGATTATGACAATTGGTTCAACCATTTTGCATGCAATGAATGAGATGTATTGGTATACTGTACATTTTGATTAACATGACAATCAACTGATAATGAAACAGCAGACCATTGTACACAATCATTTCATGAATGTGCCAAATTATTTACAATTTGTACAAGTGATGATGTTTCACTTCTGATCAGAGAAATGTACCAAAGCCACTGAGAAAATTTGTAAAAGAAAAGTGTATGTTGAGATGCATATTTGGAAACTACAAGTTGAGAATAATGTAAATACACAGCCCTTTATGTCTGTGGTCATATTTCTCACAACAAAACAAATGAAAAACAAAAAAACATTACAATATTTTTATTAGGCTATATAATTACTATTTAATTCAACCAAAGGACCAAGGTGAATAAAGACGTTTTTGGTGATTTAAAATTAAACTCAGAGCAGTGATTGACACTGTAAATGTCTTTATGGGATTTTCCAAACTACTAAATAATATACTTTCAAGCAGCACAGGAACAGTGTCTCGTCACCAACACTGTATTCATGAACAGAAAGCTTTAGCACCTCCTGGTGAGCAACATGAGATCACATTAAGTTGTCTATACAGTAGTGTTTTAGAGATCTACATATTGAATGGCCCTGCACACCCAGTGGTGATGACTTTTCCTCTAGCGCCATCATGAGGCTGACATGTGTGGATTGGTACGTAGAAAACACTACAGCAGACAGAACTAAGACATCACTTTGGGCTGTGAGAACTCAGGACAGGCAAAGACATTTTAGACCATAAGATTTAATCAATGTATTGAACAAAAGAAATAATAGTCACAGTGTAAAAACACTCCATTAAATACTTAAAGTATCAAAAGTGAATGTACTCATTATGCAAAAGTCTGTTACTGTATATCTATAATACATACTTGGAATATTATCACAGATGCACCAACGTATTTAATGTTGTTACTTTTATGTAATGAAATTTAGCTCCACATTTACCAGCTGCAACATTAAAGTGATGAACACTTTAATACATCAATAAATATAATCCAGTAACATAATATATGTTATGTGATATTGTTCTGAAATGGGCCATTCTGCAAAATGAGTACTTTTACTTCGTGTACGTTAAGTATATTTTGATGCTAATACTTTTGTATTTTTACTTGAACATTTGCAACAGGGTATTTTCACACTGTAGTATTGCTACTTTAACTTAAAAAGATCTGAGTACTTCTTCCACCAGTGTCAGCTGTTTCAATATAGCTTTATAGCTGCTGATGATGCAGAAGTAGAGGCTCTATATTGTATTTAAGGTATTCATTTCTGGCATGCTGTGTGCAAACATTTGTAAAATAAGAAAAGAAAAGTCCATAATTTTGGTATTGGGTAAGTTTGTATGTATAAAGCTTGTTAATTGACTGCATATTCTGTGAAAACAACATGAATTGTGTGAACAGTTTGGTCCTCAACAGACGAATGTTGTGCTAAATGTGTTTAGAGTTTTGAAAATGTGACTTCATGTTGGACAACAGGGTGTTAGCGATTGTATAAAAAAAAACAGTAACATGATACAGTTTATGGTCTGCTGTACTGCTTTCATCCACCAGATGGCAAACTGTGGTTTTCTGCCACATTTCAGCTGTCAGATGTTTTTATTTAGTCTCAACAGTGAGCACTGAGCTGTGATGTGACACGAATATGAGATAACGTGATATTTAATCTGGAGTTTCTGCACATTTCCTCCTGAACAAAAAGGAAAGTCAGTACAGACAGACAGCAGCAGGGAGATATAACAGCTCAGTGTTGTGATGGAGTGATAAAATGTAAATAAAGGAGGAGAGGAGAGGAGAGAGGTCTGAGCATGTTCATAATACACAAACATACACAGTTCTGGGAAGTAGCTGTTTCAACAAACAGTCGGTGTGCATGTGCACACACGTCCTCAATTTCTCCTTCATCACTATTCCAGAGAGGATACCTGCAGGAGCGCCACTCCACCCACCTCCTCTTCTCTCCAAATAAATGCACACACACACACACACAAATAAACCTCTCTTTTCTCCACACACACATCCATTTTACTGTAGCCCTCCCCTGACTGCGTCCATTCCCTGAAGCCTGGTTCCTTTCCAGGGATGTCATTACCAGGGGTGTACTGGAGGATAAACATAAATAAACTCTATTTACCGTCATCCCAAAAGCTGAAATAGCTTTCAAGCTCACTCTTTTTTGTATATTGTTGGATGTTGCTGTCTTCACAAGAGCACAGAGGAGCCATTAACCCCACCCACACACAGGAGGTGGAGGTAAAAACAAATAAGCATCCTGTGCACTGAGGTTAGCAAAAACACCCATCTATATTAGATAATAGTCTTATCTAGGTGAGGCTGAGGCTACATTTGTGTCTGGTATTTTTCCTCCCACGATCCCTTTTTCCATGATACTGGTTTGGCTGGGAACCACCACATTTTTTAAATATTTATCTTCTTTCTTGAGCCGGAAGGCAAAGCTCTCGATCTACCGGTCAATCTTCGTTCCTACTCTCACCATGGTCATGAGGGTTGGGTCATGACCGAAAGAACGAGGTCGCGGGTACAAGCGACCGAAATGGGTTTCCTCAGGAGGGTGGCTGGCGTCTCCCTTAGAGATAGGGTAAGAAGCTCAGTCATCCGTGAGGGACTCGGAGTAGAGCCGTTGCTCCTTTGCGTCGAAAGGAGCCAGTTGAGGTGGTTCGGGCATCTAGTACGGATGCCTCCTGGGCGCCTCCCTTGGGAGGTGTTCCAGGCACGACCAGCTGGGAGGAGACCTCGGGGAAGACCCAGGACTAGGTGGAGAGATTATATCTCCACTCTGGCCTGGGAACGCCTCGGGATCCCCCAGTCAGAGCTGGTTAATGTGGCCCGGGAAAGGGAAGTTTGGGGTCCCCTGCTGGAGCTGTTGCCCCCGCGACCCGAACCCGGATAAGCGGTTGAAGATGGATGGATGGATCTTCTTTCTTTATTTATTTTTTTAACCAATACAACCATGAGTTACTGACCAAAGACTTCACTTGGAAACATTTAGGATATTTCATGGCGTATCATATTTCTGCTAAGATAACAAAGCGAACATTCGACTGTGTTACAGTAGACACTCATTTCATTACAATACGGGCAGAAAACTCCATGAAAAGTGTAAAGAAAAGGTGTCACGCCCCTTGGTGTTGTCACGCCCCTAAAGGGGGATGCTTAGCTACAGAAAGGAAAGGCTCCACTCACTGAGGTTTAATTCAACCAATGAGGTTGTTTCTATCATCACCGTGGCTCCACGGCTGAGGAACATTAGTAAATCTATAACTGCCTGCAACCAAAGGGCCCACATGTAAACCAAATATTCAAAATCATGATTTATTCACGTTATCAGGCATGTTTTCCAGAAGCATCTTCATGTGGGAGTTTTTCTCTAATCTGTTGATGGAGGTGGTTTGAATCTGTGTGGGCATGTTTATCTGGTGTTCCCTCGGCTTCGAAGTGGGTCACATCGGTACAAACATGCCATGAGTGGATGACTGTTTTCAAAAGAATGATGTTCAGCTGCCTCGTGGACCGGGGAACGTGTCTGAACAAAGGGGGGGCAAGTGCATTGAAACGCACATAGACCTGTATTACTGATGTATGACTATTAAGTCACGTTACAGAACACATTTATAGTCTGACACCCAGGCGCCAGGATGAAGTGACTGAGGAGGCTGTTTACATTGTGAGGGGGCAATTTGTTTCATAAAATAAAATGAATAGTTGATTAAAAATAGCCTGAGAAAGGCTAGATAACAACAACAACATAAGGCTACTGTTTCCAAAGAACAGGCTACATGTATTAATCAGAGCACTCACAAGAACGTAGCATTAGCAGCGTGCAAAATAGTTTTTTAACTTGTGAAAGATTCTCTGTCAAAAAATACGTCTCTTTTTCATAGACTGTATAAAAGAAGTGGACGTAGTCACCGATTGGTTTGTGGACTGCCGTTTTGAAGCCTTAGTTCAGCATTTCGGCCGTCGCCATCTTGTATTTTTGCAACCAGAAGTGACACGAGAGGGTGGAGCGAAGCACAACCGAACGTTGAATGAAACATTTTTAGGCGACCAATTAACTTTCATGAAGTCATGAAAACACACTGTGAAAGGGTTAAAGTTGTAAGATGAAAACACGGACAACTCCCAGACCGGACAACGCCGTGGTAGCGGCCTGTCAATCACAAGGTAGCCCCGCCCTAAAGCGTCCCCTGCTTTATGGTCTATTAGACTCTAAATGGGACCATCATTTACTAAATGAACATCATGCTGTGTTGAAGAAGACTTGAAACTAGAGATTGAGACCATAAACTCATGTTTACAATGTTTACTGAGGTAATAAATCAAGAGAGAAGTAGGCTCATTTTTCATAGACTTCTATACAACCAGACTTCTTTTAGCAACCAGAGGAGTCGCCCCCTGCTGGCTTCTTCTGCATTGGCTTCACTTTTCAGAGTTGCTGCCTGCTCTCTTTACAACCATGAAAAGCAAGCAGGCTAATAAGTGATGTGTCATGTCTGTCTATCGATTTCCTCCTCTTCTTTTCAGTATTACGGAGAGCGCCACACCTACACACAACAAACAGACTCCAAAAGTTACCGCCCCCCTGGCTTCCACAGTCTTTATCTATAATTGACACTGTGGAATTTAATTTTGTAAGTAAAAGTGTAGCCAGGACGCTGATTGTTTAATGTTGCATAACTTATGAATGAGTAATGGTGGAAGATAAAATGAATATTGGTCTTACTCTCAAGGACGAAGAAAAAATGAGTGTTCAGAGCAGTCTGGTCTCTCTGAGCTGTTTGCTAATGAAGACTGTGAAGTCTGACCTGCGGGATATCGCAATGCTGATATCACATCCAGACATTCCTAATGACTCTTAAGTGTTTTCTGAAGTTGGAAGCTTTTGACTCAAGTTTGACAGAAAGGCCACAGGAAATTGGACTGAAGCAGCCATGAAAGGTGACTGATGCAACGGAGGTCTTTGCCTGTGAAATCATGTCAAATGACTCGAGGGGCCTGTGGCTTTCAGGGCTGATCTCACACTTCAATCAGGAAGTCAGATTTCACTCAAAACTCTGCCGATGACAAATACCAGGAAATGTTGTCGTCCCTAACCTCAGTAAATAGTAAATAGACTGCATTTATAGAGCGCCTTTCTAGTCTTCAGACAACTTAAAGCGCTTTACACAACAAGTCAACATTCACACACACTTTCATGCAAGGTGCCAAACACATTTTGCTTCATATTTGTAAGTCCAGAAATTTGGGTTCAGCCAATGTTTGAATTTTGACCCAACAAGTTACAGAGACAACATTTAAACTCCACACAGAAAAGACCAAACGACCCTCAGAGGTTGCGTTAAAGATTTTGCTTCAAAAAATAATCATATTGCAGCTTTAACATGAAAGATGGCTGCAGAGAAAATCCAAAGTTTCCGATTTCTATCATATATTGCTGGTGATGAAACACCTGAAAACCAGGACAGAACAAAAATAATTCTGCTTTGACGTATTGTGCAGTTTATTATTGCGGTTGTGAAGGCTCAAAGAAACAGGAGGATGTTTCTGCCTGGTGGTGAAGCCCTACATATTGTTTTCCATTCTCAGCTGAATGGAAAGGTCTCTGAGCAGCCTGCAGGAGGTCGCTGATGGGAGCGGGTTGATTGCTGCTGCTGCTGCTGCTGCTGCTGGAGGTACATACCCCACATCTTTGTGTTATCCAACCTGATAGACCACTGAGCTCCGTCTTAATGGCTCCTTCAGCTGCACGCTTTTGGGAAGATAAAAGCACCGCTCTCAGCATCGTGCGTGCGCCTCCAACGGATTGTGTTGTGGTATAATGGAAGCTGACAGGACTGGTTCACCTCCCTAAAGAAAGCATCTGGACTAGAAGCCCTTCAGATAAAAAGAGAGAGTGGTGTGGCAGAATCAAAGAGAGAGAAAGATGGCCTGAATTATACCTCCGTGCCTCACGTCTCAACCCAAGTGCTTTTGACGGAGGTGGAGTGTTTTTGTACGTTATGTGCAAAACATAAACAGGCTACCAGGCAGAGAATATATAATGTAGTAAATCATACCATGCTGGATCAGAGATATACTGAGACTAAATCAAAGTCAGCAATTCCTATGACGTCCACTTTATTTATTTTTTTTACATCTTTATTTGCACACACATAAAACTTCATAAAATCCAGATAATGAAAAAATAAGAAATGTGGCAGGAGAGGTCAAGATAACAAACAATAACAATAAGGGAGAGAACTAAGCTAATATAATTTAGAAAAACACAACAAAAAATAAAATAAGCAGACAGAACTAACGACCAAACCAATAAAAACAAATAAATACTTGAAAAACAAACACAAAAGAGAAAAATATTTATATATATTTATTCTTTCTTTCGAGATTGATTGATTGAATCAAGTATTTTTTTAGCCCTGAAGAGGCAAAATGATCACAACAAATGAATATTAAGAACCACAAATGTCAACCTCAAGCTCAAGTCAGTCTGTTGACCAAAGTCAATAGGATTCAACCTCTGGAAAACACGAATGTCTGTACAAAATTGGGAGCCAATTCATTAGAATTAATCCTCTAAATGTCTGTACGTGATGTGTGCTTCATACAGACTCCTCTGAAAAGTGTGTTGTAGTGTCAAAGATCTCAGCAATTTAAATAAACAATAGAGAAGCTAAAATGCAGAGTTTACCTTTAATTTATCTTGAACTAAATTCTTTTAATTGCTAAACTAAACTGCCAGATAACTGTTAATGTGGCAAACAGGCGACAATGTCTAATTGTTGGAAAACAATCTTCAGCTCACATTTCAGTTGTTAGATGGATCCTGTGAAGGTTAAAACGACAGCAGAAGGTGAAGTCTATGTGCTGCTGTTTGGACAGAACACCATCTGTGACTTCTTCTGAACCCGTCCTACACACATCTGCCCACAGCTGCATCGCAGAGCGGGAATTCATCACCTCTGTGAGGAAAAATGGTTTTGGTGACGCATCCAGCTGGTATTCAAACACAACAACAGCACCAACATCACAGAGTCGTATCACTGCAGCCAGAACGAGACCTAGTTGTCTCATTGCACCCAGTGAGCGGTCTCTCGCACAGCACAGCAGCGAGCTCCGTTCATTAACACCTCCTGTTGGATGCAAATGAGAAACACTGATTGAAAAAAGAAATAATAGCTGCAGGTCATAGCGGTGTCTCTGAGAGTCTGGAGGCAATTGGGAACATCATGGGAACTCAGTAAAACGGTGAATTCATATTTTTAATTTGGCTAACTGTCACATCTTACTTGTCATGAGAAAAAACACTATAAATAAACATCAGTAAACAGGATTTATACAGAACCATTCAGGGTTTATTAAGATTACACATTTAAAACAGACAAAGACGAACGAATAAGATGAAAAGAGTTATGGCACAAACAAACTTTAAGGAAAAATCTGGTGTTTTATATTTTTCTTACTGTCAACAAAGACCAAAACCCAACAATGTGTTGGCTGTCTCTCAATAATTTGACTTCCTGTTTGTCGCTGACATAAATCTTTAAAAAAGAAAACACCTCACAAACAAGAGGAAATAGGGCACTTACTGGGGACTATTTTCAGCGGCGGATTAAGCCACATTTAGTGCTCTTGTCACCTTAGAACGAGCCGTCTATATCTACATACGGAGCGGGTCCTCTTAACGAAGCCGGTCGCCATGTTTCTACAGTAACCCAGAACGGACAAACCAAACACTGGCTCTAGAGAGGGACATTCACGTTTTTGTGGCATCGACCATAGTTCTCCTGCACGCCTGGCTCACGGGAGAAGTATCAGTTGCAAAGTCCTACAGACTGCACCTTTAATCCACATTTGGTGGTTGATAAAAATCTGTGACAGCAGGACGGTGTGTGTGTGAAATTGAGTCAAAATAAACTACAGTGTGTGTGTTCATGAAGTGTTAATGGAGGAACATGTCACCCAGTACAACCGTGGTCCTCATTGGTGTGTTTTTAATAGTTTTTGGACAACAATGGTGCTCTGTGGCAGAGAGGAAGAAGATATATCAGGCTTTGGATACACACACAAAAAGCTTGTTTTGCATCCTGATTGATCCGAACATGAGCGGACAGCTTTAAGTACGTCTGTTCACATCTGGCATTAGAATGCGTCTCCACATGCGTCTCCAGTACCCACTTGTGATCCGATCTCACTTCTCCGCTCTATATGCAAATAAACACGTAGTAAACACACGGCTAATACAGCAGACGTTGTGATGTAATATTACATGAATGTCAGTAGTGATATCATACATATTCATGAATTCGGATACATATTATTAACATCAAGGAGGGGAGGAGAGAGAGTTAGCGGGCGGGTGTCAGCTCCATGCAAAGCAGCGGAACAAAAACACAGACACATCTCCGACAGTATGATAATAATGCACTTTGCCTGCCTGCTCTGATAGTCTGTAGATATGTAGCCTATAAACAAGATATATTTTAGTAAAATACAGCTGTACCGACAGGATACAGTAGAGCACAGAGGCCGTTTCCATGCTGACAAGCGCTCGCGTCTGCCTGTCTATTCACGAGGAGCGCCGTGAGATGCCACAGATCTAAGCGGGACATCAGTAGAGTAGACGGTCCTTAATGTGGTCCAGGACACATTCATCTACATACTGCTAAAAGAATGTGGTCATATGAGGTCAAGACCACCTCTGAATGTGGTCTGAAAGATCTGATCTCAATGCATCTTGAGTGCGTTCACACCTGTACTTAGAGCTGTCCACTTGTGATCCGATCACTCGGGACACATGTTAATACCAGGTCTGAACAGGGCCTATGTGTCAACACTGACCCTGAATAGGATAAGCGCAGTTACAGATAATGGATGGATGGATAGGTTTCTCATTTCTCTCTAGTGGTAGCTATCCATGCAGATAGTTTTAGGGGGAGTTTTGTCCAGGTTTCAAATGATCTGTCAGAGATTTCTACTAAAAGGATAACCAAAGTTTGAAGGCTTCATCCTCTGGGGACCAAGAATGTCTGTACAAAATGTCATGACAATTCATCTTATAGTTGTTGGACAAAAGTGATGGATCAACCAACTGACCAACAACATCTCCTTCTACAAACAGAGTCCCCGTCACTGATATTTCACAGACTTGTGACCAGTTTTCGTTGGAGACTTGTAATTTGGGTGGACTAATCCTTTAAAAAAAGTATCTAGTAAAACTGGAGCGGTTGATGCAAAACAAAGTGACCAGAGGCCTTTGAGAGAGGAAATTGTGTTGTTGTTTCCCTTTGTTGCCCCTCAGCTCTCACATTATTCATCTGGTGGATGCTGCCATCACAGAGATGAACTCTAAGCATATTCTCTGTTTGTTGCTCTTCTGACAGTCGTTTGTCTTGATGTCTTTCAATCATTACCTCCCTTTTCTTTCTCCTCTTACTGTCTCCTCTCTCACACACACACACAAACACACAAAAGGTTGCTATGGAGATTTGCATGCTGTGCTCCGGAGGTTGCCATGGCACCAGTTCTTTTACCCGGAGCAGCAGCAGCAGAGTGTTTTTGTTGGCGCGGTGGTCGCTCTGCCTCCTCCGGCAGCTCAAATTAATAAAACACTTTTGTTTGCGCCTGTTGAACGCGACGCTGGGTGTTTACCGACTCCTGAAATGGATCATAATGACGGAGATGGAGGGAGAGGAGGATGTGGGCGAGACAGAAAGTGAGAAAGAGGGTGTGTTGCCTTCAGAGATGATCTATGATCATGATCATTGAGAAACAACCCTGAAGTGGCTGCGAGTGCCGCGCAGAATGTTCAGCCTCGCTTCAGCTGCACGTTATTATTATTCAGTCACGCTGTTTTTACCATAAACCTTTACTATCAGTCTCTATCTTAGAGCTGTCCGTGCATTAAACATGTAAAAACCTCCCACTGTGTTTGGGTGTGCATTAAGAGAGAGCCAGGGAAGCCTGCAGAGGAGACACATCAACAGATTAATCGTCTGAATCCAGCGAAATTTAGCATCCAGTGAGACATTACTTCATATTTTTAGATAAAAGCACGAAGAGACTTTCTCTCCGCTTGGTGAAACTCTTAGATTTTGTGATATTTTATTCTGTTTTATTACTTAGTTCAGCCTCGCTGCTGTTCATACCGAAGGGAAATCTGATACTAAAAATACACTCAAGAATAAAACCAATTCCTATAACAGAGCAAATATGATTTCTAAATTCTAATGTCACACTACGATTGTGGGGAAATAATAAGTTTGATATAAGAAATGCAAGAATCAAGATTGATGGTGAAATGTTCAGTGCTGTTGCTCTCTGGTGATAAAAGGCAGAGTTTTCTTAAGCTGCTCTCCAGTGTAATGCTGATGAAATGTCCTTATCTCTGGCAAACCTATCCTCCTTGAAACCAAGTAGGTTTCAAACCGATGAGGTTTCCTAGGAGACAAACGGCTAACGTCACAGTCAGAGAGAGAGGGGGGGAAAGAATAAGGCCATCATCAGTGAGCTGGTATCTGTTAGACCCCTTGTCGACAGTAAAAGGTGATATATTCTGTCCATCATCCTGGCACTCTGAAAGCTGTTAAGAGCTGTTTGGCTTCTTTCCAGTTTTACCTTGACAGCCTGTTCTCAACAGAGAATCCTAAAAAAAAATCCAACAAAAGTCCAAACCCCTGGTATCAGTCTGGGGACTCAGACTGCTGAACATGAAGCTAATCGATGCTCTGCATTCCCTCGAGCTCTGTGAAGCACTCCTCTGTCCAGGCTTAGTGCAGAGTGACTTTAAGGAAATACTGCTAATGCCATTTAACATTCTGAACACACACATTCAGCTAGAAGTAATATGTTATAATGATATGCACATAAATCTTCATTAATTGTTTGTTTTTTTAGGGAGCAGAAGCAGCCGTAATTATGACTCACATCCATCAGGAGCAAAGGTGGAAGAAGTGTGATTATATATAACAGTCAACGCTGGTTTCTTTTAACCGTGACCACGATCAGCGTGTCTCTATGGATGGCAATGTCAGGCCGTTCATCCACCGCTTAGGTCCAACTTAAATATCTCAACTGATGAATTGACATGTGGTCCAGACAATCATGTTCCCCTGAGGATGAATTGTTATGACCTTTGTGATCTTCTTACTTTTTCATCTAGAGCCTTCATCAGGTCAACATTTAAAAGGGACTGTTTGGAACTTCTTACACGTATTAATCATTGCGGGTCGGTGTCCCATGCGCGCCTGCGTGTGGCTACGTGGTCAGACTCAGACTCCAACACAAACTACACAGAAACACCAAAACCGCAAAGTTATATCTAGTGAAGCCCATCTTGCAAAACCGTGTTAAACTCTTCCTGCTTCAGCCTTCCAACCTTGGTCGGAAGACACAGGGGAGACCGTAGCTTTGGTCTGCAGGGCCGGAGTCGATCCTGTACTCTCATGTGCATGCGCGCACACTACACACTGCAGAAGAGTAACGTTATCGTCTCTGACCAAAACTCCAGTGTCTCCCCTGTTCCTTCTGCGGTCAGGAGGCTGAAGCAGGAAAAGCCAACACTATGATCAGCATTGATTCATGGAGAGACCTTCGTCTGGTCAGCTAACATTACTGCCAAGCAGCTGAAATATAGAGTGATATCGTGCTTTTAGCTGACGTGTGTCGCCTCACTGTTTTGAGCGATGCTCATTCATGTCCATGTAGAGCGAGCACAAGTGCGAGCAACAGGACGCTGACTTTAAGTGTCGCTGTTAACAAGCAATTTGTGATTCTTACAGAGTCCCTTTAAATTAGTCCAATACTTTATTCCAATAGTCCTATAATTTATGACCAAAAGTGACATTCCCATCAGCCTCAGCTGTACTTGTGTTTTGTGCTGATTAACAAACGTTAACATGCTAAATTAAGATGGTTCAGCCTGTTAGCATCGTCATTGTGAACATATGAGTGGTGCGGAATATGGCTGACAACTATGCACACTGGGTCCGTTGCGAATTATCCGCATTGCCATGTTACATATGGTGCCCTTGTCCACTCCACACAACGGTGACTTCGTCCACTTCTTATATACAGTCTATGGTCCGAAGGCATGTGGTGGACAAGTAGAGAATGGAAATGAACAGGTTTTGGTGGGTTTGGGAGAATGTGGCCGGAGGGACAGAGAGGCAGAATGTGACGCGTACGTATATACAAGTGTATGTATTTGTATACGCATCAGGTGTCTGGCCTTTTTGTTTCATCAAACTAAATTCTTTAAACTGCACTTTAACATATTTGTCTATTCCCCAAATCTGAAATGATTCAATAAAAACTTGGTGACAAAAAAAATGCATTATGAGTTCAGAGATATCACTAATATCACCTGAACATGTTGTGTTTGTCCGGCCTTCAGCTGTACCTGTGTGTCATGTAAACACGGAGCCGTCTGTGGCCTTCTGCCTCCATCCATCAACGTCTTTCCTTCTGCTCCTGTTTGTTAGCGCTCCTTATCTCCCTACAGACCCTCATACCTGAGTGTGTTCAGTGACCACAGACACACAAATGGTTAAGTGAGTGGACTGTCACACACCCACACAGTAGAAACACAGAGGAGGGTTTGATTTGGGGAGAGGGCTGAGTACACAGAGAGAGACGGCCTCCCTGCCAGGTTTCGATCTCCCTCACCTTTCTCATCCGAGAGCTGCTCCGAGAACAAACACACTTCTGTTCAGCAGACACACAAACTCCTGCTGCAGGATGCTGTATCCTATTCACCTGCTTTTATTCATGTGTATATACCTCAAATCAGCCCCAAAAAAGAAAGAAAGGACTGCAGGAAAAGGCAGTTTATGAAATTCATATATCAGGTTACATGCACGTTTTTAAATATATATAAAAAATAGCATCCAATGACAAAACATGCCCACATGTTTGAAAGGAGCAAATTGATTTAAACTGATTTTCAGCTGGATTTGATGTTTCCAAGACATCAGAGAGTTTCAGTTTATGGCTTCAGCCAGAGAGTCTGTTTACTCCTCTGGTGGTGAAGGCAGATCAAAATCTTCTTTGACTCATAGAAAGTGAAAAGAAACATCAGAGCTGCAGAGTTTCTCCATTAAAAAACACAGTGAAATGTCTGGACTGGAAATGGTGTTTCTAAAAAAAATTTGTTTTTTCACCCTGAGATTTGCAATAGTGATTGTTTCTCCATCTCACCATCTCCACCACTTAGATCAGCCAAAGTTTGTTTGAGTTTCAAATTCCCAGATTGTATTTTTGTTTGCTCTGAGGAGCAGCAATGAACGCAGTAAATATAAATCTAACAGCAATCTGCCTTTTAGATGTTCAGATTTCCTGTGTACAAATTGAGGTTTTATTGTGATGGTGACGCCAGAGGAGAAAGTCAGGGGGTCACCGAAATAATTAGTATTCATCCTCTAGGAAGTTCATGGGGATTGCATCAGTGGTTTTTGGCCAACTGATGATCTAACATTACTAATATCACTGTCCATCATGTGCAATATTACTCCCTTTTTCTGTTTTTTAGCTTACTTTACTTTTTTATTTATTCTTATTTACTCATTTTACTAAATGTATCTTACTTTATTGTTATTTTATTAGACACTGGTGCTAGAAATAGTACTTTTTATTTTATACACTTGAACTTGTCGTCATTTTGAGCAATCTCTGGCACAAGAATTTCCTTCGGAATTAATAAAGTTCTATCTTATCTTATCTTATCTTAAAAATACTGGACAGTTGTTACAGCCGGTAACAAGAGAAGGAGCCAGATGCAGACAAAAGCTTTGCAGACGGGATCAGTTCAGTGATTTAATGGGCATAGTTGCAAAAACGTAAGAGTCACAAGGCCAGGAAGGCAGTCCAAAACAAGCAAACAAATCCAAAAAGGGGCAGAGGTTCAAACCCAGCAGGTCACAAGTTTCAGATTGCAGGTTTTAAGGTAACAGGTCACAGACAGATTACAGACGCTAGAAAAAGAAAAGGCATGAGGCACATGGCAACGATTTGGCAACAACAATCAATGGATCGGGCCCGGTATATGTAGTGAGTAGCAGTCCTGTCTGCGAGAAATTACGCTCCCATGCAATGAAGCCGCATTGTGAATTAAATTTTGAGGGAAATATATCTTGTTGCAAGATTATATTTGTTTTTGACGCATCACAAATACGTTTGTAATGACAGTCTGCAGAAGCACTGGACTTTTATTCGTGTCCCGTGTGACACTAAAAGTCAGCGTTCAATTATTTAAATTTATGTCCATAGCTTAATAACTTAAACAGTGATTTTAAGCCGAACCATATGTAGTTTTACTAACCAGTTTTACTGCGTTTATTGTTTTGTTTCAATTTGAACAAAATGTATTTTTATCGTTTTATTTAAACTTTATTTAATCAGGAGTAAAGACTCGTTGAGATTAAAAAAAAATGTTCCAAGAGTGTCCTGGCCACGATAGGCAGCAGCACAGTTACAGACATAAAACAAACATAACAATTTACAATAAAGACAAAGAGCAAATTACAGAATCATAAGGTATCAAAAAAAACATTCAGCAGCATTCAAAACATGTACAGCCAGACGTCTTTGCTGCCAAGTCTTTTAGAAGCACTTTAAATACATTCAGTGAGACCAGCTCTGTGGGAGGAAGATGGAGCTGCATACTTGAATGCCCTTTTTCCCACTCAGTTGTGTCCCTTGAGAAACTAAATCAACATTCGCTCATTTAAATTCACATCCATAGTTTAAATAACATACCAAATGTAGTCATTTTAAGCCAGATCATACGAAACCAAATCAAGTACTTTTGTTACATTTGTTTTGTTTCAATTTACAACGTTAACCGCATGTTTAAAACCGTTAAAAACTGCAAACATCGACACATAATTGAGAGTGCAGTTCAGCTGTAGGAGACAGGGTTGAGTGGCTGATGAGGGAATGAGGTGCCGCTGGGGAGAAGCTCAGGTGAGGGGGAATGAGGTTGATTGCAGGGCAGATGGGACGTGGCAGGATCTGGAATGACAATTCTTTGTCACTACAAGCAAACCGTCTCACATTACACATCGTAATTGGATAAAAAATTAATATGTGCAGCTTTAACTGAACCAATTAATCTCTAGAAAACACTCTCGTTGTCATTAATAACTCATTTGAGGCAGATGGATGAATGTGCACAGATGAAGTGACAGGAGGACTCTGTGTTACAGCCCAACATAAAGAAATGTGTAATTAGCTATAAGGACAATGTATTGATCCTTATAAAATGACAGATGGGCATCTTTTATATCATGTTTGTTAGTTTCAGATGATGTGAGGATATTGCCCAAAAACCTATTAAACCTCCAAAAGAAGAAAAGCGTCTCCGAGTGTCTCGAGCTGAGTGGTTCATCCAGACGTTGACCTTTCCTTGGAGCTGCTGATAGCCGCCACAGTGAAATGACAGCACAATGATAAAAAATGACTCAAATTACACTGAGCTCCTCTTCAGCTGGCGGGGACGTCAAAGCTTTTGCCAGTCTCAGATGTAGTTAAACTGACATTTGGCCCGCTGCTGTCGACAGAAGGAGCCGTCGCTCTTCATGGAGAAAACTAAATGCCACAATCATCGTGTCAGAAAACGGCTGGGTTTCTTTCTTTCATCACTTTGTTTATATTCAACCGGGAAGAAAATCAAAGAAAAGTTAAGAGGGAATGCAAATTGGTGTTTTTTACTGGTTTGGGCTCCTTAGTTCAAATGAAGGAAATCTTAAAGCTGAATCATACAGTGATATTTGAGACACATTGTCTGTCAACAGTTTGCGTTTGTCCCTTTCCTGTTTCAACATGACAACTCGACTGGCCTGCACTGAGCCCGGACCTCAACCTCATCCAACACCTTTGGGATGAACTGGAACATTCACTGTGAGCCGGACCCGATCGCCCAACATCAGTGTTCGGAGCTCAAGTCACTAATCAGACTGTAAACAATGTCCGGCGCACGGAAAAGGAAGTCTTGGCCCAGATATCCATCTGCTGGCTACACAGGGAACCCCAGAAATATAGCCCCGTGCCCGTTCGAAGGAGATTGCTATAAGCAGCAAGCGCAAAATGAGTAATAAAGTCTTGGTCCTGATCGGTTCACACCAACCCCGTCTCCTACAAAATTACGTTCCCATACACCGAAACTGCATTCTCAATTGCGTTTCAAGGGAAACATATTTTCTCCGGGATTGCGGTCGCAGTTTTAAACTGTTTATACACGTAGTTAGCGCTGTAAATTGACACAAAACTACTTGGTTATGTTTAGTCAACAAAATTACTTGGTTATGTTTAGACAACAAAACTATTTGGTTATGTTTAGGCAACAAAACGACTTAGTTATGTTTAGTAAAACATCATGGTTTGGTATAAATTAAGCATGTTTGTTACGTTATTTAAGTTATGGACGTAAATTAGATGCAGTCAGTGTTGACTTTTGGTTTAACGCGGGACACAAACAGCGGTCTCCAGGGTGAAAATCCTGTGTTTGTTTGACCCATCCACCACCCCGAGCTTCTTCATGTACGGACTTCTTCTCACGTATTTGTGATACGCCAAAAACAACATAATCCAGGAGAAAATACATTTACCTCGAAACATAATTGACAATGCAGTTTTGTTGTATGGGAACATCATTTTTAGGAGACCAGGCTGTTCACTGACCCTGCTACACATTTCACAAAGTTGGGAAAATATGTGTCTCAGATGGGGTTTTTAAGGCAGTTTGCAACACACGGCATCTTGCCTGTTTACATCCAGCTCTGTGCGTTGTATACAAACCAACTAGCCGACAATTTGCAGAGTTTCACGCCCAAAAAAAAAGCCCACATTTCTTGTCGGAAGGAGAAACACACCTTCTTTTAAACACTATGAAAGACTTGGATATCAGCAGGTTTGAATGAAAGCGGGAGCCTGTGTTCAGTCTGCAAAGTCCACCACCGGTCACATTAACTGGAGTATGCACAGCTGCATGAAACAGGAATATTAGTGGAATATTCATGTTCATTAGCCATGTAAACAGCTTAGTAGGAATATTGTCTTTTTCAGAATAAGGGCAAAAAAACATATTATTTTGTGCATGTAAAGGTAGTCATTGAGCAGAGGAACTCTGACCAACTGAAGGAGAACAAGTGGAAATGAACCAGTATATGTACCACTAGGCTGATTAGGGGAAATGGGAGGCAGGTGAGCAAGGAAGGGCAGGTGACTGCAGGGATGATGAGGCAAAGTGGGAGCAGGTGAGGAGGAGGGCGGGGAAGGTCAGGTGACTGGAGGGAAGGAGGGCAGGAGGGAGTGGCTGCAGTCACAATGGGGCTGGTAGAAAAGTCAAAGGGCATTTGATGGACAGGTAGAAAATGGCTATGAACAGGATCGGAGGAGTGTGAATGTGGCTGGAGGGAGACAGAGAAGCAGATTGTGACCGGTATGTCAGTGTTGTGTTAGCAGCTTGTTTCTGCTCAAAACAAGTGGACAAAAAACAAGTTATTGCAGCTTTAATCTCATTCAATCATCATACAAGACATGCAGTTTTATGCACAAATGTGTGGAATGTCATACTTTCATAGTTAGCCTGTAACATCGTGCAAGATATGCACAATATATTGGTTTCTAATGTACTTATTAGGGCTGTCAATCAATGAAAATCACAAATTATTACTTTTTTTATCTGTTCAAAATGTACCTTAAACGGATTTGTCAAGTATTTAATACTCTTATCAACATGGGAGTGGGAAAATATGCTGCTTTTTTGCAAATATATGTATATATTTATTATTGGAAATCAATTAACAACATAAAACAATGACAGATATTGTCCAGAAACCCTCACAGGTACTGCATTTAGCATAAAGCAATATGCTCAAATCATAACATGGCAAACTCTGTATCACTGCATGTGATTATCATAAAGTGGGCATGTCTGTAAAGGGGAGACTCGTGGGTACCCATAGAACCCATTTACATTCACATATCTTGAGGTCAGAGGTCAAGGGACCGCTTTGAAAATGGCGATGCCAGTTTTTCCTCGCTAAAATTTAGCGTAAGTTTGGAGCGTCATTTAACCTCCTTCACGACAAGCTAGTATGACATGGTTGGTACCAATGGATTCATCAGGTTTTCTAGTTTTTCTAGATTCAAAACTTAAAACTGAGTCCATTACAACCTAAACACTGCAAGTTGCATTATAGCGTTAAATAAATTAGTAGCATTAAAATTAATTTGCGTTAACTTTGACAGCCCTAGTACTTTCCTCATGGTTGAAATCATGATTTCAGCAAACATCACATTTCAAACTGTTAAATCACAGTTCACCCTCTCTTTGAACTCTTTTTTTTTATGAGGAATATTGAATGGGTATCATTTGGACTCTTGAATCAACCTTGAAACTGCTTGGCCCAGGACTTTGAATACAGACTTCATGAACATTCCCATAGTTCCACTCCAGCATTTAGGTGCAAAAATCTCCTCTACCGCCTCCGATAATGTGTAAAAAGAAGATAAGAATCGTGGGTTTCTGGTTTGAGGAAGATGAAAAGCTACTGGTGTGCTTTTGCATGGCCTCTCTGCCTTTCAGGGGAACTTTGATTTCCTGCTTCATGCTCGGCCACCACAAAGGGGGCCAAATTTAGAAACAGCATTATGGAAATGGGAAATCTATCATTCAGTGAGCGGGAGCCAGAAACATCAAGACTTTACCCTTTTATATAAAAAAAAAATAATGTGCAACCATTGTGATTTGGGACAAAGACACTGGGAGATTATTGATTTCCAATTTTTCCACAGTGAGACCTGCAGGTATTCATGAGGCTTAAACAATAATCCACTCATTTCTGATACAGCATCATTTGCAAGTAGCATATTTAAGATGTATATTTTTAAACAAAAGCCTTAAGCCAAATGAGCGTAATGATAAATCTGAGGGAAGTAGCAGCCCGGACATGTTGGACATGACAATAAAAAGTCAACTTGTTGAATGAGCCGCCCCCGAGTCACCTCTTTGTACAGATTAGCCCTGGATTTTGAAGCTGAGTACAAAGCCGTGTGCTGTTCTGTGAGCCCTGTCACCCTGGGGGAGCTCATTACCAGCACTCCAGGATGGGATTTGAAGCATGTCAGCCCATACTCTGCTGTATTTAATTCCACTCCTTTTGGCTCCTTTTTTTCTCCTCCATTAATCTGTGTATTTAATTAAAGTCTGCTTGCTTTAACGGCACACAGAGAGAGCGAGAGGCAGGAAAAGGACAGAGAGCGATGGGGAGAGTAAATGAGCCTCAAAGTTCAATTTTATGTAGAAAATCCTCCCAATTATCTGAGTGAAGGAGCAGGTCTTCCCCTTTGACTATAGACACTGTATCTGGTGTCACAGTAGTCACGGGACCAAATATCTTCATCTTCTTCATCCTGTCAAGACCCTAATAAGATGTTCAGCATGCGGTGCCACCAGAACATTTTTAGCAAGCTCTAGGGATGGTAATTTAACCAATGTCTTTCACCCAGAAACCAGAAGTCAATGTTGATTTATTTGTCAAGTAACTTCCGTACTTCAGTAACACCACTTCTGCAGTTATTTTATCCCAAATGCCGATCTTTTCCTAAACCAAAACAAGACGTTTCCTGTGAAGACAGAAGCTTATTTTGAAAAGACTGTATGCATGTAACGAACAGAAACTGACACGTGTTGCTGGACATTCGTAGGAAAACCATAGACTGTATATAAGAAGTGGACGTAGTAACCATGATGGTATCCATTAGTTTGTGGACTGCCGTTTTGAAGCCTCCGGTTTGTCATTTTGGCGTTTGCAACCAGAGGTGACACGAGAGGGTGGAGCTCAGTACAACAGAAAGCTGAATGTGACATTTTTAGGCAACCAGACAAAAACGTGGACTCAACTCCCAGACCGGACAACGCTGTGGTAGCGACCTGTCAATCACAAGGTAGCCACGCCCTAAAGCATCCCCTGCTTTATGGTCTATTTGACTCTAAATGGGACCATAATTTACCAAATAAACATCACGAACATCACAGTGACCTTCGACCACCAAAATCGAATCAGTTCATCCTCGAGTCCAAGTGGATGTTTGTGCCAAATTTGAAGAAATTCCCTCGAGGTGTTCCTGAGATATCTCGTTCACAAGAATGGTATGTACGGACAGACAGACGGAGCTGTCGCCGTGGCGGAGGCATAAGAATCTTTTTCATCCATCCAAGGTGTTACTTTCTGTGTGTAATGACCATGAGGATGCTGGCGTGCCTGTATACTTTTATTCTCCTAACAAGAGCATGATTATTTCTACCTCCAGGAGAGCTCTGCTGCTGGCAAATACAACCAGTCAAGCTCCAATTAAAACATTTTTGAGGCTGCAGCAGATCTCAGATCTCTTAAACATAAGATGACGAGGGCAGCGTGAAGATGAGCGGACGTGCTGCTTGAGGTCATCAAGACTTCTTCTTTTCACTTATCTTCCTCCTCCAGTCCTTCTCGCCTCTCTGTTTTGACCTTGCTCTGTCTGCACCCGGAGGGCCGGCCGGCCCGTCTTCTTCCTTCCTGCACCATCCCGTTTACCTTCCATGCACATTTTTCTCAGATAGTGTAGTTCGGGGTGTTTTCCACAAACAGAACGCTGATAAGACACAAAACACGGCGGCCTGTCGCTCCTGTCTCAGATAAGGAAACCTCCTGACAGTGATGTTCTGGTGGCTGTGTGCTTTTAGAGGGAAAACTATCACAACAAGACTGCAGCCAGAAAACAGGTACAATCTAACAAATGGTGT
Source organism: Sebastiscus albofasciatus (assembly GCA_916701655.1). Lineage (NCBI taxonomy): Eukaryota > Metazoa > Chordata > Actinopteri > Perciformes > Sebastidae > Sebastiscus > Sebastiscus albofasciatus. The sequence goes on from CAKAOI010047693.1 coordinate 29,187, forward strand.
GTACAAATATTTACATTTTATTTAGTCTTTTTCCACAAAAGTATGCAGTCACAAAAGAAGGTTTTTCAAACTCACCACATTATACAGTATGCAGCACTGAGACAAAACCTAACCAGAAGCTTTGACAGACAGTGTCATCACAACAGTGGTCTCAACATTGGAGCTGGATTCGTTTTTGGCAAGCTTTGGTAAGAAGTACTTCCATGGGACGACAGAGATACAGGCAAGAGACAGCAAAGTGAAATGAGTGACTTATATGGAGGGTAAGGCTGAAAATCTTTAATCGATTAATCCAAAAAATAATCAATAGATTAATTTTGACAAAAAAAATCTCAACTCAAAGTCTACTTACTCACTTGTTCTGGAGCTTTCCGTCTTTCCACATGGTCTTCATCAGCAGATTGAGCACCTCTAGGACTTCTCATCCATGTTGACTTAAGGCCCAGACACACCAAGCTGACGGACAGTTTGGGGCCGTCGACGAGCGTCTGTCGGCCTAGTTTTTGCAGTGCGTCCCGCACCGTCGGCTCTAGTCTGGCCGTGTCGGAGGTTTTTCGGCCGATTCAGCGTGTTGAATCGGCAGCGGAGCTCGTCGGTGAGAGAAATGACTCTGATTGGCTGCTCAGCTTAAACAAATCAATGCACGAGAAGAGAAACGATCTTCATCTCATCTGATCATTCCAAAACACGGATATTTTCACAACGACATGGCCATCTGGAATGAAGCTAAGTAGTGAGTGAGAGTGGTGTGAAAATAGTCTCCAAACGCCGCTTTGTTTCATGTACGTAGCATAGCAACGGCTTGTATATCCGCCATCCTCGGTCTTCCTGTTTCCCTTTTTGAACGATGAATACAGACTATTGTCACACCTGCTGGTGTGGAGTTATTTCCTCTCACGCAGGCGCAGAACTTACGCGCTAACTGGCCATCGCCTGTAGTCTTCGCGGTGTGTTCGAATGCAACTTATCGGCCAAGACAAAGGCGCCGTGAGGCGGCACAACGGGCGGCCTTCGTCGCCGCTAATTCTTTGATGTCGGCTTGGTGCGTCGGAGAGAGACGGTGAACATCTACAGTATCTCCATGACAACTGAGTAAGCTGCCGCTACCAGAAGAAGTGAGTGAGTGGACTTTGAGTTGAGGTTGTTTTGTCAACGGCTGTTTAACAAGGTCAAGGATGAACTGTTGAGCTCTTTACTACAATAGTTTAGTCAGAAAAAAATGAGTCCTGATTTTCAAGTGACTTGTTTTGTCCGACCAAAAGAACATCTGAGAAGCTGGAACCAGAGAATTAATCAGAGAATCAATTTAGACCATTTCATCTGTTGTTGATTAATTGACTACATGTTTTGGCACTGGTGGAGAGCTTGATTCTTGGTGTGCAAGATTAATAAATTATTCTGTTTTCTTCGGTGCCAGGTCTTAAAAACAAATACAGACCGACAGCCGAATATTTGGATCTCTGAAATGAGCGGGACCACGGTGAGAGAGAACCTGAAGAAGAGAGGAAAAAGTGACTTTCTCTTTGACGTACAAATAAATAGAACAGGTTTGACACATGTGACAAGGCTACGGTAACAAGGATACGATATCTAAAAGTGTCTTTTCTTGAAAAAAAGTGTCTTTCTTGGCGTTCAATCCACAGTTCTTAACCAAAGTGTTGCTTTAAAAAAATGCTGTGCCATAATAAGAGTACAAAAATACATAACTATGCAAGACAGGAACTATTAAAAGAGTCTTTGTGAATACTGCGAGCTCCGTACAGCGCTGTGCTGTTTGGCCGGCGGCCGCGGAGACATTGGGGGAAAGGGGGTCCGACGGCATTCCCCTGGGCACGAGGAGCTGAAGGCAGCGCCACAGGAAACAGAACAACATACGACAGCAGTAGTGGCATTCAGAGTGAGCACACAGCTGATATGCAGCATTTCAAACTGTGTAACTTTTAAAATGCTCCAGAAGAGCGAGGTGAGCTGGTGAGGAGGGTGAGGAGGGGGAGTCGGGGGGGACACCGGCAGGATTAACAGAAGAGTTCAGATGGCGTAGTCGTCCTGAGCGGCGGGGCTGAAGGCGGAGCTCCGCAGGGCGTCCAGGCAGTTGACCAGGATGAGCGTGCCGGTCAGGTGCTTCCAGCGTTTGGTGATGGGGCTCTTCATCTTGTCTAAGCCCATGTGCAGCTCCTGGATCACGTCTCTGTAGCTGTCGCCGATCTGAGCGGCCCACGTGACCAGGAAGTCGTACGCCGGCTTCCACATGGCCTGCAGACAGACAGAACAAACATCCCATAATCATAATCTGCTGACACACTGACAGCTGACAGAGCTGCTGTATGCTGTCCTTCCCATGTCTGCTATATTTGTGAATGTTAGTGAGATGTGTATATCATTTTCCAGTTATGACTCCAGTTAAGTCAAATTTTCCACTAAAATCCTTTTGTAAAAAAAGCCCGGTGTTCGTTCAGACAGAGCAGTGAGGTGGTGCTGGTGTTAGTCGATCAGCATCAGCTGCTTCATTCGTGCTTCACTTCAGTCACAGCTGTGCGGCTGAATGGCTGATCACATTCATGCAGGTGTGCAGCACGAGCCCGAATATAAACGGTCACTCCTCACTGTTACTCTGCTGACCTGCTGTTTCCCTCCACCGCCCAAACCTCTGTATGTGCTTCACTCCTGGTATTGTTCACTAAATCTAACTGTATAACCATTTAATATGAACTCCTTCCTGGACTAAAGTGTCTCTGACTGAACTAAATATTAGTCCTACCCCTGAAGACACAAATATTACAAAAGGCAAACAATCAGCTAATAGGGGTCAGTTTCATTATGATAAAACTCAGAATAAGTGAGTTAGAAGCGTACCAGATGGTGGTGATGATGGACAATATATCAATATTATATTATCTTGACATGAGACTAGATATCGTCTTAGATTTTGGATATTGAAATGAGTGTCCTTTCCTGGTTTTAAAGGCTGCATTACAGTTAAATGATGTACTTTTCTGAACTGATCAGACTGTTCTAGCTGTTCTATTATCTGCCTTTATACACTTAGTCATTATATCCACATTACTTATGATCATTTATCAAAAATCTCATTGTGAAAGCACCAATAGAGAAACCTAAATTATTGTTGCAGTATTGATATTGAAGAATTTAATAAAAGATATTGTGATATTTAAAAGCCCTACCATCCATCTTGAATAAATGGTTTGTTCATTCCTGAGCTTGAATAAACGAACCATTTCCACACTCAAAAAGACGACAGTGTTATGTCCTGTAAGACAGACGTACCTCACTGTCCACCACCCCGTTCTTGTCGCGGTGCGGCGCCTCGTAAGCGTCCATCTGCTGCCGCGAAACCTTGACGAGCCTCTCGGCCAGCTCCCTCCAGCGCCCGGCCACCTCCACGGCCGTGGTCAGCAGGACAAAGTCCATGACCAGTCTGGCCACGAGACCCTGACAGTCCATCTTCAACAGAGCCTGCAGAGAGAGGACAAGGTGAATAAATAAAAAGAGAAAAGTACAGCCTGAAATAGTGGAAGTGGATTCTGAAGACATGTGGGAGCCTGAGTTATGAAGAAAAATCAGATATGAGCTCTGACGGGGAATCAGTGGAGGACAACATTGAATTGTTAACAAGGAGTCGAGTGAAGATGGAAACAGAGCGGTGAAGTTTGAATAAAGCCAAACACTACATAGAGACTAATAAATGTACATCCACAGGTTTCATTCCACTGACTTGATCCTCTGTTATTTTCCACAGCCTGCCTCCCCAATCCCCCTGCAAATCTCAGCTTTGTGCATTTTTCAGATGCTTTCTGGTGGAAACAGAAATAAGAGCCTCATGTTGCTTCAACAGCAGCACTCAGGATTTATGTCACATCTGAACTGAGGTGGAGGAAAACGCCTGGTAACTAATACTGATACGGACAATGATACACAACAGGGCACAACAAGATTAAAGTCTAAAGCCCCCTTTTCAGCATCTCCTAAATGCAACACACTGAGGATTTAGCTGTAGATTGTCCTGAGGGTGGAGTTGGAGAAACGTCGGAGTCGGTAATGAACAATAATCGTCGAGCTTTCTTTGCTCTGCAGCTCAACAACATCTCCATCTCCATCCTCACAGTCCCGCTGCTACTGAGGCAAAAGAAAATGAAGAAGCAGAATGCGATGCGCCGATGTGGCTCCTCTTTGTGTGACTCTAACTTGTCTGGACAGGAGCCCGGCTCCTCCCGTCAGCCTCTGTAACCTCCCTGTCTCCCTCAGCTCTGCCCAGACCACCGCTGCTGCTGGTTGTGTTAGTGGGAACAGAAAACACTGTGGAGACTCAAGTCTGTTCCTACAACCTGCAGCACGTCACAGGGGATTTGCAAATACAAATACAAATGTCACATATGCAAATACAAAGTGCATTAGCACAGATGGAAACACATTCATGCACCACATTTGCAGACGCAGGGCCCTCTGGTATGAATCTCTGGTATAAACTAATATTGATCCGTTTTTATTCAGTCATTCATTTTTTTGAGTATTTCTTTCTCTTAGTTCTCTCCATTTCTCTCTCCTCTCACTCACTGAAGGTCCTTTCAGACACAAAGCGTCAACGGCACCACTGCGCTCTGAAACCCGTTCATTCCAATGGCTTGCTTTGCGCCACGATGGCTTTTCGCTACGTCGAGCAAAGCCCAACTTTGGGCGCTGCACGGTGTCGCGAGCATAGACCGCTCTATTCCGCCGGGAACCGACATTCGGAGAAGCTGTTTTGTCATCCGAGTGGAAACAGTAGAGCTTATACACACTGTACAGAGCCAGAAACGGGCTGAAAGAAAGACAAAGGAAAGAAAGTGTGAAAATTTGCAATAAATCGTGAGAAATACGGGAGAATTGTGACCCCGGAGGAAACTGGGAGAGGGGAATGAAAACGTCTCCCGGGAAAATCGTGAGGGTTGGCAAGTATGATACTTGAGAAACTAGCAACAGTACACTAGACTTTCAAACATGATCTAGCAGAAAAACCCAGCCCAGTGTTGCCAACTCTCTTCCAATGAAAGTAGCTCGCAGCACCAGCTCCACAAGTCACTAAATCTAGCGAGAAAGCCGCCAAGTCGGCAACATTGACACTCACAGCTGTCAAGCCAGCAGCTTGTGGAAGACTCCGGTGATGCACAATGAGTGCACAGGCAGAGTGCACGCAGGAAGCTCATCCAGTCATTACATCTGGGCCGAATGAAATGACCGGACGGGCTTATTACAGTCCTGCGACAGCCACAGATACTCTTTTTTTTGTCAGAGCGTTTGATTTATTGATTGCTTTCTGGGTGTGAAGAGAATTTCAACTAATATAACAAAAAATGTCTCTAAAATATTTACTCTCTTTTCTAACTTTCTAAAAAGTGTCCTCACTTTACAAAAAACATCCAAACTTTCCACATTCTTTTTCTAAAACTCAAATTGGTCATCGCCAAGACAGAAGTACACGGACACAGAAACACCCACAGATGGCCTGACCCACTGGGGCCCAGACTCAACAGAGCGAAGGTGAATTTAAAGCTCCAGTTTGGGCTTCAGCTCCATGTGCAGGAATGTGTGGAACGACAGGATATGAAGGGGGGAAGAGGAGGATGGAGGGGGGAAGGGGGTGAGGAATGCAGATGCAATGCTCCAGCAGCCTCTCTTAATCTGAGACGAGACCACAGGATGAGATAGCAGCGACCAATCAGACGCTGCCCACTGTCCTCCAGGAACGAGAGCTGCCACCACATCACGTTAATCAAATTAAGTCCGAGACAAATAGTTTTTTTATTTTGACTCTAAGTGACCGACTGCGCCGGCGTATCACAGCGTTTGTTTGTTTTCTGGGTCTTTGTGGATGTCGAGGGGAAGATAAACCCTTTGGCAAGCACCTGTTTCCTCGCTGGACAACAACGACAGGAAATCCCTGCCAAAATAAAGGTCCTGTCTTACTACAGGTTTAAGTGTGTTTCCTTGGTAACTATATCCTGTTTAGTTTATTCAGCACAAGTCAAACAAACATTTTGATACAGAATAAACATCCAGATTGTGTCTGTTGTCGTCCGGAGACTTTTTACAAATATAAAGTAGGGCTGTCAATCAATTAAAATATTTAATCGCATGATTGTCCATAGTTAATCGCGATTAATTTCACATTTTTTTATCTGATCAAAATGTACCTTAAAGGGAGATTTACAAAATGCTCAAATCATAACATGGCAAACTGCAGCCCAACAGGCAACAACAGCTGTCAGTGTGTTAGTGTGCTGACTTGACTATGACTTGCTCCAAACTGCATGTGATCATCATAAAGTGAGTCTTCAGTGGGTTTTCATTCACATATCTGGAGGTCAGAGGTCAAGAGAGCCCTTTGAAAATGGCCATGACAGTTTTTCCTCGCCAAAATTACAGTTAATAAAGGGGTGAGTAACTGGAGATGAAGAGTCAGTAAAAAAAAGTTTTCTCTTTCTAACGATTCACTCGTGACTCCCACATCACTCCTCTCACTTTCTTGCCAAGAGTTAGATGAGAAGATAAATAACACTCTCATTTCTGCACGTCCGCGCCGTAAATATGAAACTGGAGCCAGGAGACGGTTCATTTAGCTTAGCAAGCAGAGTAAGCTGTGGTGAATCTGAAGCTTCTTACTAGTTTCCTCCACCACCTATTTTCATTTGTCTGAAAGGTTTTAATTGTGGAAATGAAATGAGCCTAAACAGCGAGGTGTGGTGTGTCCTGTCCAAGCCTGCTGCTCAAACACTGTTGGAAAGTGTCCTCTTAAGAGTTGATGTGAGTTCTCCGAGGCCGGAGTCGGACTCTTTACTTACTGATGGTATAAAAGCATCAAACCTCTCCATTATAGGAAAGACAGACGGAGAACTGAGGAGTCAGTTGATCAATAATTCCTCCAACATCACTCCCTGGTGCCTTTTTCTTGTTCTGAGCAGCCTATTAATTCTGTCCAGATCCCATTTAATTGCTGGTCTAAATGGTGCTAAACATGGAGGATTCTGGGAGTTCACATGAGTTCATGGACGTTGTGAGGAGATCTCAGGTGATGGTCCACATTAACTCCAAAATTCTCCTTTATCACAAACATTTCCATGACAATAAGACACGTTTCTAAAGCTCCAGTGTATCCGGTGTCTATAAAGCCACGTAGAAATCACAAGAAAAAGATGTCCTTTGTTATTGCAGATTTTGCATCATAAACATCAAATTTAGACTTCTTTTCAGTGTCAAAAGTAATCCCCTGCTTTATGGTCTATCTGACTCTAAATGGGATCATAATTTACTAAATGAACATCATGCTGTATTGAAGAAGACTTGAAACTAGCGATTGAGACCATAAACTCATGTTTACAATGTTTACTGAGGAAATAAACCAAGTGAGAAGTAGGCTCATTTTCTCATAGACTTCTATACAATCAGACTTCTATACAACCAGAGGAGTCGCCCCCTGCTGGCTGTTAGAGAGAATGCAAGTTTAAGGCACTTTAGCATTGGCTTCACATTTCAGACCAAGAGAATGCGGGAAACGCAAAGCATGATGGGAATTGTAGTGCCAAAGGCCTCAACATATTGATCCAAAAGCAAAATGCAAACAAACAAAGACAAATGTACAAAAGGCTAAAACCCAAGACGGAACATTGACGAGATAATCTTTCATGTCATGGTATTGATTAGTAGATGGAGTTTGCTGTGGACCTTGAGATTATATCAAACTAATATTTCCAAGGTCAAGGATGAACTGCGACACTCGGGGCAAGAGACGATGATAGACACAACTTTTAGGAAAGCACAGTGTGTATCCTCTTTCTGTAAATGTAATGAAGTTCAGTTCACTGGAAGAAGTTTTGTGAAGCTGCACTTTGGTCTTTTCCTGGCACGTCTTACTGGTCGGAAACATTCTGGCTGCTGTAAATCCTTGATGGCGCGTTGTAAAGTATTTATCGCTGAGCGTCGTGCCCTGCGAGTCCCCAGCCTGATTTTAAACTAATAATTGCACTGCAGTAGACGGAGCCGGGCGCACCGTCGTTACAGCAATTCACACAGCTCCTTTGCACCGCAACAATGCACAGAGACAGTGGAGGAATTAAACGCTGTGCTGTGTTTTTCTTAAATGTCAGCTGGTCTACGTGGACGGGTTATAGGACCCTGTGTGTGTGCGTGTGCGTGTGTGTGTGTGCTTTAGTTAAATGCCACAGAGTTTGTTTCACAAGCTCAGCAATCAGCGCTGTGAAGCCCTGCAGCCCCTCTCCACCCCCCCACCGCATAAATCATCTGCTTGTCAAAACGAGAAGAAAATTCCTGCAGACATATTTTCAGAGATAACGTTGACGTGGAAACGAAGCGGGCGCTTCAATCATGTCTGTCGCTGCACACCAAAACACACACCCACACAGTCCCTCCCTGCTCTCACATTCGAAGAAAAGGGCAAAACTAAAACCCCCTCTATAACCAACCGTGAGCTGTTTTTGATAAATGACTTGTTTCTTCCATCATCCTGTTTCTGTTTTTCCTCTCAGCTACAAAACTGGCACTCATCTCTCCACTTCAATCTCCTCTTTATTATTTTTCTATCCCATCTTCATTTTCCATCTGACTTCCTCCACCTTTCCCATTTACAGCCTCTACACTCCATCTTAGCCGCACTGTGCTGCGGCTTTGCAATTTCATTCCTTTTTACAGTTTTGCTTCAAACCTGCTTCCTCTCGTCTCTTCACCTTTTTGAGAACAAACCTCAACCTCAGAACCAAAACCTGCTAATGCCGGGAGAGATTAAAAGACTGTGGGTGCTGTTTTTGGCATTTTACCCAACACATGAACTCCCTTCATTCTTCATAAACTGGCTCCGAAATATCTTCCACATTCCCAAACAAGACCAAAATCTCCAGGGAGTGAGTGATCTGTTGTTCAGTCAATTATTCCAAAAGCAGCAGCTTGCCACACCCAGTCAGTGAGGGAGGAGGAACAGAGGGAGGATGGTGGAAAAACTCAAATCTAAGATTTGTGTACGAGAATGGCGAAGCAGAGAGCTGATCACACACAATGGGCCTGGTGGGCGCTCCAGTTTTCAGAGTCCTCCTCCAGAAATAGGATGTTGTTATTATTCCCAGGCTCTACCTGCCACACTGCAAATAATTCAGGAGGGTCAGACGCTCGGCTGCAGAGCCGAGAGAGAGATTTGAAATGAAAATCCCACTTTAGCACCGAGATAAGCTACAACAAAAGGTTCCACCTCTCATGCTTCAAGATGTTATTGAATGCAGTCGGTTCACTGTATATCTGCAACAAGAGGAGGAAGAGCAGGATGGAGGAGGAGGAGGATGAGGAGGACGAGTGTTTTCCCTCTCTTTCTTCTCTAACAGAGGCATTGGAGGAAGTCAAACAGAAGTAGCAGGAAAGAAGCTCACATTCAGGTTTGTTCTCATTATGAGACAGAAACTGCTTGTTAACAGCGACACCTGTGGCGGTTAAGTCAACGAAAGTCAGCGTCCTGTTGCTCACGCTCAGGCTTATGCTCGCTCTACATAGACATGACAGTGAGGTGACACACGTCAGCTAAAACCACAATATCACTCTATATGTCACCTGCTTGGCAGTAATGTTAGCTGACCAGACGAAGGTCTCTCCATGAATCGATGCTGATACTGTGTTTTCCTGCTACAGCTTCCCGACCGCGGTCAGAAGGAACAGGGGAGACACCGCAGCCCCGGTCAGAGACGATAACGTTACTCGCTCCGAAGCCCCGTCACTTCACTCAGCAGCAGGAAACGACACGGGAAACCTCTGTTGGTCTGGAGGAGCTGCAGCATCTATTTCTGCAGAAACTTCCACTGTACATTCACACACATGCGCATGCATGTGAGAGGTAGAGCGAGAGAGCGTGTGAGAACAAGCGCGGTGTGTGAGTGAAGGTGAGCAGGCAGCGGAGCAGACACAGCATTGACTCCAGCTACGGTCTCCCCTGTGTCTTCTGACTGCGGTCGGGAGGCTGAAGCAGGAAGAGTTAACACACAGTGTAGCCACACACAAGCACAAATGGGACACCGACCCGCAATGATTTATACGTGTAAGAAGTAACAAACAGTCCCTTTAAATAGGTGAAAACTGTGCACATTGTTTTCAGTGTCTGGTCCATTAGGAACAATGAAAACACAAAGAAAATACACAATAAAGCAGAGAAAAAGATCTATAAATCAATAAACGTATCAGTGTCATTACTGCTGCTGTTGATAAATGCATGCAAACACAAATGCCAGTTTTCAGCCACAGTGACTGAGTCAGTCGGTCCACCACTCGGATACATTGGCACAGAATTTGGTTCAGACATTCACGTTCCTCTCATCAAACAGCTGTCGAGGCATTTCAATCAAAACCACAAATGTCAACCTCGTCACGAGAAGGAAACGTTTGAGGATCCTCAGGGTCAGTAGGATTCATCCTCAGGGACCATGAATGTCTGCACAAAATGTCATGACAATCCATCTAAGACATGGAGATGGAACGAGGGATTGTATTTGCTAAAGAATATTTTTAAAAGTTGGTTTTTAATATCGTATGTCAAATATTTATGCACATTTGTTTTTATCTTATTCATTTCTGTAAATGATGAAAATGATGTCTCACTCACTCATTTAATCAATCAATCAGTCCATAGTAGAGAAAGACAAAAGAACAGAAAGGTTAAGTTCTGTTGTTTGTCAGAAAAACATAAAATATATCTTCGCTTTTTAATGACAACTGTAAAACTGTCACGACTCACGATGTGCAGGCCGACAGACAGAGACAGGGACGGGTTATTAAGGCAACAGAAGCACAAAAGCAAAAGAGTGCTGGTGAAAATGGACCGCTGTATGTACTACTGGGCTGATTGAGGAAATGGGAAGCAGGTGAGTGAGTGGGCGGGGAAAGTCCGGGACTGGAGGGACCGGAGGGGACGGGGTTACAACGGGTGGAAGAGAGAGAGGTGGCTGAAGGGATGGACTGGAGGAATGACTTTTTCCCCCACTGCCCATTAAATTGTGTATTTGTTGCTGAGATGGTAAATCTGTGCTGACTAGAGAATGAGTTGTGAGGGGGAATGTCAGGAAGCAGAGATACACTTTACTATAAAACCTGAACGTGCTTTAACGTCATTGTGGAGGGAGAGGTTACAGCAGGACACGAGTAGAGAGCCAAAGAGAGAGAGAGAGGGAGGGATGGGGTGGAGGACTTTTTGATTTGCATTTTTAATTTCTGTGTAAATCCCCAAAGATATCTGCAGCAGCTTGAGAGAGAGAGGATCTGTACAGGCCTGCCCACTAACAGCCGTTTTAACAATGTTATGTTGAAATCAATTCATTTCCTCACAGTAAAAAAAAGGGGGAACAGCCACTATGTTAACATGCACATCATATTACATGTTTTTCCCTTATTCCAAAAAAGACAATATCCCCACTAAGCTGTTGACATGGCTACTGAAAATGAATATTCCTCTTATATTCCCGTTCACATGCAGCCGTGCATACTCCGATTAATGTGACCGGCGGTGGACTTGTTAGCCGCTACGCTGCTCAACTGTGGAACAAACTTACAGATGAGATCAAAGACGCACCAACAAGTGGCCACTTTTAAATCTAGACTCAAGACCAAACTGTTCTCAGACGCTTTTCTTAATTGATCAAATGCAGCACTTTACTGTCTTTTTGATTGTTTTTATTATCCTTTTCATTCTTTTCTTTTAACTTATATTTTTATATTCTTTTATTCGTTTTTATCTTCTGCACTTTGTGCTCTTTTATCTTGCTTTTATATACAGTATGTAAAGCACTTTGAATTGCCTTTGTGTATGAAATGTGCTATATAAATAAACTTGCCTTGCCTTGCCTTGCCTTGGCTTGTTGAACAGTGCGAACACAGCCTCCCTCTTTCATTCCTTCAATGAAAAGCTCTTGAAAAGGTCGGAGTTGTGATATTGTGCATATCTAAAAACCTGTTGATATCCAAGTCTTTCATAATGTTTAAAAGTAGGTGTGTTTCTACTTCCGACCAGAAACGTGGGCTTTTTTACCAGCATCATGTGTCGACTGCCCTGAAATCACCTCTCTGACTTGGAGCTCCCTTAGTCTGGACGATTCTTGTTTTATTTGGCACAAAATCTTTAAAGCAGCACTAAGTGAAGTCCGAAGAGACGTTTAACTGTCATGTTGATCATGTCACATTTTGTCTAAATATAGCAGCCATCTTTTGTGTATTATGTTAAATTATTTCATCTTTATTTAAACCTGCATTGTTGGCCACTTGTTTTCAGTAAGCTGTGAACACAACATTGACATATCATCATCATCATCTTCTAAGTTGATATGTTGAACATGTTAGCAAACAGCTGCTTATTTCCACATCCAGCAGTTACAGAGCAACATTATCATTCATTAGGAGTCGTGTTTGTGTCCAATATTCACTCTCTTTCCACTCTGTTTATCATCTCCTGAGGGAAATATCTGTCTCTTTAGCTGCTAAATGCTCCACTATGTTCACCAGCTAGTCTCTAACTGTGTCTGTCTGGTAAAGTATCGTACAGTGGAATATTACAGCATTTTTTTTTTCTGAAGATGATGCTATGAGACAGTGAGAGTGTCAAAGTCAAACTTATGTATAGACATAATTTAAAACCACCCCACGTTGACCAAAGTGCTGTACACACCAGAGAGTGAATCAGAACAGTGAAGCCGGGGGGCCGTAAAACCAAAACAACGAGTTAAGACACTAAAACGCTCCCCAGAGTTGAGGGGGGTTCTGCAGCAATGGGTGATAATTTTCTGTGCGTTCGACAGCTTTCACATTACACAGAGTCATTTGATCCATTAGAAATATTTCTTACAGCCGCAGTCATTAATCAGGGAACATAAATGCAACATCCCTTCTTCAAAAGTGTCCTGACCAAGACAGGCGGCGATGATAATGTGTGACTGACAACATAAAACAACTAACACGACATATGCTACAAAATCTAAATTAGACACAAATGCCACAATGAAGATGTGAATAGAATTTCTAATACAATCATGTAGAAGATTTCATCCTGAATCAACCTAAATGACATCAAATCAACCAAAGCTGTCTGAAACTATAAAAATCACTCTAAATTAATAACTTAATGAGACTGAAGCTGCAATTATGCTTCTGCAGAAAGTAAACTTCTTAGTGAACATATGCAGAGAATAGTGTTATGGGTCACTATAGGTCACAGAGGCTCACAGTGAACCCAAATCTAAACAATGCGTAGTGCGGAAATGCACACCAAGCGAGCTGATTGGTTGATCCGACATCCTGTTGGGAAGTTTCAGCGAAGTATTGCCAAAGTAAATAATCGTCTAGCTGAGCATAAGAAATGAAATTCCTCTTTAAAGTTACTACAAGGACCTTTTAACTGGTTATGAAACAGTCTCAATGTAATTCTGATGCCTCTTATGTCCTACATAATTAAATGAAACCATCAGCCTGTCATCGGGACTGATTTCCCTCGACATCAGACAAAATGATTCATGGCACGCAGGTTCACCAGAAACTCCTTCAGCTCAGACTCCAGCGGGGGGGGCTCCGGCGGACAGACCCAGATCCGTCTTCGCTGCCGCCTTCAACCTGCAGCCGGAGCTCTGGTGGGAGCTGGAGAGCTCCACGCCCGGCAGCAGCAGCAGCAGCTTCTCCTATGGCCAGGAGCAGAGCTTCACCTCGCTGCCCCTCTGGTCCCAGCCAGTCCCCGCTGATCCAGATGGGACTGGCCAAAGACAAAGTGGTGGTCGGGAGGATCTTTCATGTGATCCCTGATGACCTGTACACCAACTTTGGCGGGAAGTTTCACTGCATGTGCCGGCGGACGGAGAGGAGCTGCAGCAGGGTGCAAAAGCGGCTGCAGGACTTCGAGCTAACCGGCCACTTCCTGGGGGCCAACACTGACACCACGCTGTTGGAGGCCTGAAGGCCCAGGCCGTATTGCTGGGGCACAGTAGAACCAGAACCAGGACTGAGTGGGGAAGACTGTCAGACCCTGCTGCAGTAAAATGAGAGGTTTTCTAAAGGGAGTCTGGCTGCTGCAGATCTTTACGTCACAGCCGGTGGTCCTCATGGAAACACTGCTGCTTTTGTCCACAGGGGTCGCCAAACTCAACACGAAATGTTAAGTTAAGACACTTTAATAGCATCTCACATTCACAGATGTCATAGTTTGTTTATACTGTCACTGTGTCCTGATTTCTTCTATGTTGTCTTTGCATCATGGTTTGCTAAACATGACACTGCTTCAAAGTGGATATGCACTTTACACGCCCGATCCGTACGAGTATCAAAGAAAAACACACGAGAACGTGTCCAGACACTTAAGTCTAGCCTGGAGAAGAAGCATAATTCCAGCTCTCCAGAAGAGAAAGTACACAGATTCTGCAGCAACGATTTAAATTCACAAAGAGAAACCAAATATAGGATTTTTAGTTTCAAACTGCAGAAGGTTTCATGCAGGAGCATCTGATCTGTGTTCTCACTTTGTGGCAGACATTCAGCTCGGATGTTTGAATGTGGAAAACCACAGGACTACTGCTTGAGTGAAATGTACCTGAATTATTAATCACTCATTAATTTTAATGAGTATTAATCAATCAAATGAATTGTGTAACATGGCCATGTGTAGTGCAGCCGTACGCTGACATTAAGCAGAAATCATTATCTGTTATCTGTCAGTGTGACGGTTAACAGTGAATGGTCGTAAGTGAAGAGGGGGGTCTGGGACAAGGAGGATTATGGGAAATGCTACGGACTGCAGGCGCCTGCAGGTCCACAACTGGAGCTTCTGTTTAGTTTCTGAACAATGAGGCAGGAAACATCTGCAGGCCTGAGATCCAACAGACACAACCTGGATCCTTTCCATCACCCGCTGACAACAACGACAACAACACAACCTCCTCACCAGACTCCCATCAGAAGGATCTGCAAGTCCACACTGACTCTTATATGATGCTAGCTTCATGCACACAGATATTATCACCTGGGAACATCCGCAATGAGTAAAGAAAATCAATTCTGCTTCAGTCCGTGTTATGAATTTTTCTGTACTCGCGTCAGCCTCAAGATTTATTACAACTCAAGTTCAGTGTCAAACAAGGTTAGAAGCAACTCATGCATAAGCTCCTCTGGGAAACACAAAGATCAGTGTCTGAGGTCACAAAAGACGACATCATATTAACATTTTATCACACCTTAAAGGTCGTACCAGCATCTAAAGCATAAAAAACCTGCAGCATTATCAAATCACACTAATGGCCAAGATCAGTGGATATGCTTGTGGGGGTGAAGTACATATTTTCACTTCAGGGTCAACTTTGATTAGATTTGACCTGAGAATTCACACAATCGACTAATAACAAGCTGTCTTGACAGAGCTGTTTAACCCTCTATGTCCAAGCATAAACTACTCCTCAACAACGAATAGTTTACTGACAATCATGTTGATGGTGCAAACACGTCTTTTAATAAACAATGTGAACTTTTTGTTTTGTTAGCAACCGTTTGCTGCGCTAGAAACAGCCGTTTTCGGCTTGTGTCTCTCTCCCTCTCTCTCTCTCTCTCTCGTTGACTGTCCCTTTGCTTCCCCATCGTTTCCCTTCTGTCTGTGGATTACTACAATGGAGAGAATACGGAGCGCAAATTATATTCACAACCACAAGAAGAAAGCAGGCTAACAAACCACATCTGTCGCTCCGTTTTAGTACTCTGGACAGCGGCGTATCTACAAACACGCAGACACACAACAAACAGCACAGCCCATTATTCTGAAACAACAGCTAAGCAATAGAAACATAGTATAGTATCTCGGCCAACCGTTTTGTTGTTTTTACCATTTTTCTATCGATAATTAAAGCTGTAAAGTTCTCAGCTGTAACCGTCTTATGAGAGCAGTGCAGAGCAGTGCAGAGCAGTGGCTGTGAGCTGGCCAGTGAGGCACGCTCACATGCACTAAAAGCATGCGCAGCCAGTCCGGCAATGTAAACAAAGCACAGAGAAGCTCAGGTTACAACACACACAGAGGGAGAGAGACTTCATTCTCTGCTCAGGTAGACATTACTCCTCTATATCTTTACATAGCAAATAGTGGTTTGATGTTATATTAATGCTCTGGATATCAGAGAGAACCTTTAAACAGAAAAAAGATGAGAAAAAGATCAGAAGACAATGAACAGGACTTCACCTATCAGATTTGACTATGTATATTCTTAGTCGGGGATGCCCCTAACATATAGAGAGATATTAGTCCAATCTATCAAAACCCCAAAAATGTGTCACTTAAAGAAAGATAACTCAAAAGCAGGTGTAGCTTTTGTGGCACAGTACTTTGAAATGTTGAACAAGGTGCAAATCTACAATAATAAGAAAAGAAAAGTACGACCATGCAGTGTTATAAATTACAGGGAGTACTCTGCTCAGATTTCTTTTTCTTTTTTTGTTTTTTAATAATAACTAGGAGAGGCACGGAGCCATCGGACAGTTGGCACGGTGACACGTGATGATAAATCTCAACCTGTGCTGCTGAGATTCACACCGAGACCTCGGGGCTTGTTATTGCTTGCTGCTAGGGACATATCTGTTGGTGCATGCTATTCCTGTGAACTAGTAATTATCATTTGCCAACATAAGTAATAATCGCCTAAAGAGTTTGTGAGTCTTATCGAAATGTCACATCCAAAGCTGCAACAACACACAGTCCACCTCACATTTCTATAACACATTCAACATGCTGATATCTTTGGTTTGGGCATTGTGATATTCTGTATATCTTTTATGCTATGACACAAATACACCGGAGAAGGCAAACATGGAACAGATGGAAAAGAAAAATGTATATGTGTAATACTGTATGTGAGTGTATGTACTGCTGATGACCCCTTTCTCCACCAACAATCAAAGCAGACCACAATGGATTCAGACATTTTGAGCACAAAGAAAGCGACCACAGTGCTTCTCATTTGCTTCTCTTTCTTCCAAAAATAGACTTCCGTCCATGTCAAATGACACACCAGCAAATCATACGAGCTTCTCTTCTGTGACATAGAAAAAATTTGCAAGAGGAAGAAGAAAGATGAGAATTTCATCTGACAGCTCGGCTTTACTCTGAGGCCCACACACACACGCAACAAAATACACTTTTTCAGAGGACGAAAAAAACAAACATCAGATGTTTGCACATGGAACAAACAGCATATTTGTGTCTGTTAAACAAAGAGATTTCATTTTGCTGGATTGCTGCGTGCTTCGCCCCCCCAACAGTACCCAGTAGTTTACGTGTAAATCCTGACAGAAAAACAGGCCTATATTCAGACATGAATTGTACAGAACTCCCTCAAAGGCCACATTTTCAGTCACCACCTTTTATTATGTTCTTTTCCATACTGCAGTTTCTCCGTCTATAAACGGTTCTAACTAGTGTTTACAACCCTGCGTAAATTACAGTGTTTCTGCTTCGTGTTACTTCAGCTGTAGTACGTCCGTGACCTCTGACAGAGACTCTCAGCGGGATAATATGCTGACGGAGAAACTAACAACAGACCAACAGGGAACCTGAACACCACTCTCTGAAAACACGCACACACATAAAGTAGAAAATGAAAATGCAAAGGTTTATGTAGCATTAGGCCATAAGCATAAGTCAGACTGGATATGATGAGGGCGTTCAGTGTGTTTAGACATCTCACGATGATAATCGCTACCCGGACTGCCTGAGGGGACACTGAAAATCCACATTTCCGTGACAGAAGATGCACAACCGAGTGCCTGAGAGAGTTGGTTTGCACACTTAACAGCTAACACAGCTCAGCACTTTGTCCACTTTGAAGAAAAGCTGAATATACTGGAATAAAAAAAAACAGCAAGAACAAGCGTCTTCATCTGCTGCAGACACATCTGTTCTTTTATTATAAAAAAAGGCACGAGTAAAATCCCAACTATGTCTGACTTGGCTTAAAAATATTGTAATTAAAGCAGAACACTTTAGTGGGACAGCTAAGCTGAAATATTCACAACAGTTGTGCATTTTTGGCAACAGATGTGGGTTTATATGTTATGAAAAGATATAGATATCAGGGCGCTGCCAATTTTGCCTCTGAGGGAGGAAAGGGAAGGAAGCCATTTTTAAAAATATCCGCCAAATAGACGCTTCATATTCCTAAATCTTGCAAAAAAAACTAATTTTATGAGTCTTGATGATTTCCAAGGTGTGTTCAAGCTGATTAGATCAGATGTCATAAGATCACAGACATATTTCCTCTTTATTTTTTAAGGGTACTTTTTAAAAGCCTTTAACCTGAGGAAAAAACAAAAAATAAATAAAAGGAGCACGGTCACTTCAGGTCAAACTTCACCCCCTACCTTCATGATAGAATGAAAACCAATACACCTAAAGGAAGGCAAGATCTTCAGCTTTCCATCGGTGTATTTCCCTTTTCATTAGCAGTAAAATTGACAGAGCTTTGAAAAATGGTTTCCATGGCCCTCAGGGGCCAAATTTGCAGCGCCCTGATATCTACATCTTTTCATAACATATAAACCTACATCTGTGCCAAATGTGTTGCTTTTATCGCAGAAATGCACAATGGTTATGCTTAATTACCCCGCTACCTTCTGGAGAAAAAAACACTCACTGCTGTACAAGATGGAGAGTTGTAGTCCCATTTCTAAATGACTTTATACTGTAAATACAAGAGTAAGGGTCCGTCTCATTGAGCTGTTTCACTGCGTTGTTTTCCCCCCTGAGGGCTTTGATTCATATGTACATAAAGATAGAAAATTAAAGTAGCCGGGAGCGATCAATTCGATTTATAAGATCAGCATACTGTACACACACTGCACACCGACTCTGTCCTCATGCGAGCGTCTGTTGCTTGAGTTAGAAAGTATTCTTTTGCCCTCCACAGCTCCTCGGGTCCCGATTAGACCTCGATGCCTACACAGCAGTTATCGACTGCACTCCCAGCAGAATTAACAGACTGGACCGAGGCCTAAAGCCAAAAGCCCAGAGCAGCTGTGGGCAGATAACAGGAGGAGAGAAGAATTGTGCTCTGAGAGAGAGAAATCTCCTACCAGGAGGATACAGACAGAAACACGTGACCGATTAATTTGATGCATGAAGGACAAAAGACCCAACTGAGACTCGAAATTTAAAACAGGAAAGGACGATTTGCATATTCTCAAATCAATGACTCGGAGAAAGTGCTTAGTCACAGCGACAGGGGAGGATGCCAAGGTTGTAACTTACTGTCAGGAGTTCTTTCTGGAAGGACTTTCGCTCTTTGCTCTCTGCATTGTTGCAGTCCTCCTTCAGCTTCTCCAGCACCGATGCCACCCGCTCAGGCTCGCTGTCCAGCTCCGCGCGGCAGAAATGGGTCAGCGGCAGGTTGACGTATCCGAGGGCGTCCGCGAACGCTCGCCAGTTGCCGATGTTCTCCATCAGTATAGTTCTTACGGAGGCGTAGATGTACGTGAGGAATTTGCAGGGCTTCAGTATCTGCTCCAGTAACGATGAAGTCGCGAGGTCGGGCCCGCTGAAGTAAATGGGCTTAACTTTGCCAACCACCAGCACATTCTTTGCATGAACAAATCCCATTTTGCCCTGATAATATCCAATGTACCACTCCTTTGTCCACAGCTGACCCTTCAGCTTGATCCTCTCCTCGCTCAACAGAGCTACAAAGTCTCCTTTTTTGTACTCCAGCAAGTACTGATTTTTCGTTTGCCGGATGACAGTTTTGATTAATTTTCCAAACTTCAGGTTATTTATTCTCCTGTCCTGAAAAACAGGGTACTTGGTGGCGATGGCGAGGGGAGACAAGACTATCTTGCCCACTTCCTTCTTCTTCAGGAAGCGCCGTTGCACTGATGTCTTTGGGCCTGCTTTGGGTGGAGGTGTCGGTGTCTGGACACAAAACTGAGCCAGTATACAATCTTGGTCGTCTTTGACCTGGATCCTTAAGGTGAAATCGGAAACATCATCTGTGTTGCGCGAGGCAATGATGTAGACGAGCCGGCTGACTTTGCCTAGCTTAACCTGGAAGCCCCGCACCACTCTGGCCTGGTCGCCAGCCTTTACCTCGTAGTTGGCCATGTTGGAGTAAACTCCGACGCGGAGGTCCTGGGGTTTGGACAGGACAAACTGGTGCTTACCCCAGAGCTGCAGCACCACTGATGGAGCAGCCTGTGCCTGTTTGCCCACCTCACTCACCAATAACGACTTTGGGGCACAGTCGTGACCAAACATAGCCACGACTGTCTTGAAGGACGGGTGAATATGTTTGGGACCATATACTCCTAAGGTGATCTTTTTAACCACATGCTCCCAAACTGTGGAGTCTGGAGATAGGGACTGGGACTGAGCCACAACACACACATACATGCACGGTTCCAGGTTATCCAGGCACACCTGGACTGTGTCCCCGTACATGTACGCCTGAGGAATGGGAGTGTAAGGTCCCTCTTTACAATCACTCCTGACACACAAGACTTCTGTCGTCTCCCTGCTCTCCATTTTCACCACGACAGACACTTTCATGTCCAGGGTGACGGTGGTTTTGGTCTCCATGTTGCTGAGTTTGATCTCCACCACGGGGCTGACGGTGGTGCAGCGGTCGTTGTTCAGCTCCAGCGGGGGGTCGAGCAGAGCTTTGATCGAGATCTGCTGGGTGTCCCCCGGGGCCACGTGGCCTTCGGGGATGTGGATGCTGATGTTGGTGTCCGGAAGCTGGACGGCCCCTCCTGAGCTGTCCAACCGACAGACGATGTTGGTCTCCACCGGCTGCGTTTGACCCCAGCCCGGGTTCTGACCCAGCGAGTCCAAGTCGTGGCACGACCTGGCTAGCTTGCGGTGGGTGAGCCACGCCGTCCGGAAGTCCTCCCTGCTCTGGAACTGCTCTGGCGCCGGGGCTTTCAGGCCTCCGAAGAAACTAGAGGAGGCCTGAGGGGGGTCAGACTGAGCCTGCAGGATGGACAGCTCAGACAGACTGTAGGACCGTTTGCTTCTAAAAAAGGGGTTGTCCCTGCGCAACGTTTGCCCCATCCCTACAGTGGGACTAAGAGGGTTAAAAATGCCACTGCCAAAACCATTGATGGCGGTGCTGCTGGTGGAGTTGGGCACTGATGGAGCGACTGTATCAAACAGAAGGAGGTCAACTGATTTCTCGTTACTGTTCTGATCAAGTGAGCTCTGAGGACCCCTGCTTAGGAAGGGGTTTGTAGAGGTATGGGTTGTTGCAAAAGGATTTCCGTTTTGGAAGGTGGTTGGTTTCAGAATCACCCCCGCCCACTCTCCTAGAAGGTCCATTTCTTTGGCTGCCTCTTCGTTACAGTCGCCAACAGTGTCGATCATCCCGCTGTCGCTGAAGGACGAGTCCCTGTAGTTGATGGGCTCCACGTAAGCTGCGGGGATGTAACCCATCTCCGTGTTGTTGTGGGCGTACCACCACTCTCCCCCTGACGAGTCCAGAACGTAGAGGCGGTCCCCTTTAGAGAACTTCAGGGTGGTGAAGCTGGATGGGCAGTAGTCCTTGATGGCAACGACTTCCCTGGCAGCGCCGAAGGAGGCAGTCGCGTCCAGTCGTAAGGCACTGGGAGAAGGCACTGGAAAGAAACAAAACAATGTCAGGTAGAGGTGGATGATGTGGCCCAAACATCAGAGGTTTACATGAGTAGCAAATGTGTTAGACAATAGCATCTTTTACATTTTTCTGATGGCAAAACTTAAGGGGAGTCTATGAGTTGCTTTTAGCCAATTCATTTCAGTGTCCCTGGAACAGATCCATGAGGTGAGGGGGCGTATCGGCATGCACTGCTGTCTAACCACACTGTCTTATTTTTAATACTGCCACAGGGAAGTGCCCAGTCAGAACTTTTCAAATCCTAGACATGGGGGTTTAATAGATATTCATTTCTTGCACAAATACTAAAAGAACAAAAACATGATTGATTTCAAAGGCCTGCTTGTGCAAAACAGTTAATAAGAATAACAAAACCGCATGCATCTTTTAAAAAATCCAGGCTATCCCACGCAGCTACGGACTGTCACTACCAGATGCTTCAACTAAGTAGAGCACAGACATCCGCTTAATCAGTTTCAGCTCAGACGGGGGAGAAAACTGAAAGTCTGTTCACTAATTCATATGCTCCTGCTGTTTGTGTTTCTCGAAGGGAACGGACTGAACAAAGAAGAACTTACTTACTGTTCAGTTTCACCTCTCTAATGCCTCAACATCTCATCAACGAACACAAACAAAGAGGACAGATGTGTGCAGAGTCTTTTCTCAGTGTGTCCCTGTCAGCCATCTACAGTCATAACAGTCTATCTAACTACGTTGACTGACATTTTGTCCACATTGTAGTAACTTGATTCCCATGTTTTAGACATTTTACACGCAAATAAATTGAAAAAGAACCAAATTTATTCGATGTATCCCCCAATTTGAATGTCATTAAAACTACAGACTCTTCCTGTTAAAGGTCTAGTTTGTAGGATTTAGTGGCATCTAGTGGTGAGGTTGCAGATTGCAAACAACTGAGTACTCCTCCGCTCATACCTCCTGTTCCATTTCTGCTAATAGATCCCCCTAAATCCTACACACTGCACCTTTAATTGCATTTTTTTCAGTTTGAGCAGCTGACCTTTGACGTCATTGAGACTGGCTTCTGACACTCCTTCACTGAGATCGATGAGCGTCCCCTCGGACTTGCAGCGTGGGAGAGAGGTGTTGTTGGTGGTGGTGGCTCTGATTCGATGGGCGGCCATGTTCGGACCCGTCACTGTGCACCAGCCGGTGTGTTCGGGCTACTCTAATGGATTAATTAATGTTGCTTGTGGCCAAGTCAGATGTCAACAGCCTCCCATGATCTCTGAAAGACACAGAACAGATTGGATTATATAACATGTTTAATAAAACAAATTAGCGTTTCTTTGCTTGTTGTTTATTACTTCAGACGACAGCGTTCTGCGTGAAACATCCAGAACTCTCCGTCCTCTCGTGTTTTGAAATCTGTCTTGTTGATGATGATCATGCTCGTCACGCTGTAACTAAGACATTCAACCCACTTTTAATGTTGTTTTGGGGTTTTCTGCTTATGAGCTTTCAGCGTGCTACAAATCAACATAAACTAAGCAATAAACGCCAGTATAAAGTGGATATGCATAAATATGAGAAGCTCTTCAATATAACTCTGATCCTCCAGCCTCCTCTGAGGAGTTTAAATCTCCTCGTACAGATTCAGACCAACAGGCGAGTTAAAAAGAATCAATATAAACAGAATAACAAATTCATTCTTGCAGCGTTTCGGCTGACTGACTCCATAAATGTCTGATTAATGTTCAAATATCAGATTATTTATTCATAGTAATTTAGCCCTTACATGATTTGTATGATCTTTAACACACTGATAAGTGGAAATAAATATTTCAAAATCTTCATTTAATATTTGGGGCTGCCCCCTCTTAGTTGATTAGCCGACTAATCGGTTGTTTTGGTCTCGGTCGACTAAGATTTCTTTCGTCAATTAGTTGTTTTGTTATGCTTTATTCATGCTGAATGACTTATTTCAATGAAACTTAGGATTTAAAGTGGTGCTTCTGTGTGATATTTTGTGGAGAAAGTCCATTTCACAGATCTGTCAATTAAATGAACGAATCAATTAGTCGACTAAGAATTTCTTTGGTCGAGGACAGCCCTAATCTGAAAGGAGTTATCCAACATAATAGGAAAAACAGACTGCCAGATATGAAAATGTATCTGCATGTCTTGGTGAAATATGTGGCTCTAGAGGCTTGGTTACATAGGGACTCCTCCCAGGGCTAGTTGATGCCGTTTACTCCCTCCTGGCATTTTGTCAACAGGATTGTTCACCATTTGTCACTGACGGAATAATAAGGTCACACAGTGTATTCGAAAGACACATTTTGTACCAGTGACTCCTTGTCTCTTAACTGTCTGCAAAGCATTCCTCTGTTGTGGAGTAGTTTATACTCAGACAGAAGAGATTAAGGAGGCTTTCACATCAGGGAACAGGGCCCGGATCCGAGTACGTTTGACGTCAAAGTCCAGTTTGATTTATTAGTGTGAGCGCTCCGTACCGTACTCGGGGCACGGTTCGTCGAACCGTACTGGAGTCCACTTGGAAAGGTAGTTTGGAGCCGCTCAGCTGCTCAGCGAGCAGAGAGAGAGAGAGGGAGAGAGCAGGGGGTAAATAGAGTGTAGAGCCGGCATATTTTCACATCAAACTCTGAAATAAGAGTTCGTTTTCATTCAGACGTCTCTGTTGAGTTTGAATGAAGTGTTTTACGATGCTCCGCCACTAGAACAGCTGATCTCAACATAAAGAAATACACGTGGATGATGACGCAAGTGTACTCAGATACCAAACAACTTTAGGGAGAGAGTGGACAGAGGGGGGCAATAAATCGTACAGTGGACCGAATATGAAAACGCCCTACATGAAAGTCAATGCTGCAACTCAACAGTGCAAATTCACAAAGTAAAATCTCACATATTTGCTTTGTCTGTGTTTTAAACGCTGGTGTGAAAACGTTTGGTGCGCGACATACAATTGTAATAAAATATGCAATGTCCTGCAGTAACCCTGCTCTTTTCTTAGGCTTTCCTGTCACCCTTGAATCATTCTGGTTTGCTGTTTTCAGTTCACTGCAGATATGTAGCATATTCTGGAGATTGTAGAGAGAATTAAACCCTAAAGGGGATTGAAGAGGGGGAAGATAAACACTGACTTCATACCTCAACCAGTTGTGTTGTGTCATTCCTAACAGTTACACTGTATCTGCTCTTCCAGTCCCTCCCAGTTTTAGCTTGAACTGCTACTGTTACATGGCATTATACTAACCTATTCAAACCACTGTCAACTATGTAAACACAAAAATGGAAATAAAAAATAAAGAGCTGAAAAAGTGCAAACAGCAGATGTGGGTCAGTGGAACACGGCGGTTTGAGAGACATCAGGCTTTTAACTTCAATCCATAATTCATAAGAGTGTCAGCTCGGGGACGACATGCTACGGAGAGAGGAGGACGCTGAAGATAGTTTACTACTGACACACTTCTACAGCACGAGACTATAAGCTGGAACCGTTCTGCCCAATTAAGACCATTTTATATTTTTATATTACACAATATCTTGGTGTTAATATTTTTGTCCATTTTGTAAAACCTGCAGTGAAACCAGCGTCACCAATGTTACATATTTCATAGGGCTGTCAATCTACTCAAATATTTAATCGTGATTAGACGCAAATGAAACACACACATTTTTTTACCTGCTCAAAATGTACCTTAAAGGGAGATTTGTCAAGTATTTAATACTCTTATCAACATGGGAGAGGGCAAATATGCTGCTTTATGCAAATGTATGTATATATTTATTATTGTAAATCAATTAACAACACAAAACAATGACAGATATTGTCCAGAAACCCTCACAGGTACTGCATTTAGCATAAAAAAAACATAAAGAACCCATTTTCATTCACATAGCTTGAGGTCAAAGGTCAAGGGACCTCTTTGAAAACAGCCACGCCAGTTTTTCCTCACCAAAATCTAGAGTAAGTGTGGAGCGTTATTTAGCCTCCTTCCCGACAAGCTAGTACAGTATGACATTGTTGTTGGTCGCATTATCCCATTAACTTTGACAACCCTAATATTTCATTTCAAAATGTTATTAGAGGATAAACCCCATGAGATGCATCTTGTTTTCAAGGTAGTAAAAAAGCATGGAAGTAATCAAACATTTCAGCTCATAAATAATAATAATGATGACAATAAATTAAACAATTAAACCACACAAGGAAATCACCATCGTAACATCAACATGGACAAACACAAAAAGGCTCTCCCTCCATCCCAAACCACACCAACATAACGTGAAAATAATGAACATAATAATAACATAACATATCAAAGTGTCAAAGTACTGAGTGTATTTATAAACTGACAATGAAGGTGAATACAATCAAAGACAAGAACAAGTAACAGAAACAAGTGAAGAAGTCTTGAAGTCATGGAAAGAAGTAATCAATCTGAGTAAATTAGGTAAATGATTCTAGTCTGATGGTGCTTTACACTTAAAAACAAGTCTCCCAACTTCTTTAAAAATTCTAGGCACGATAACAAAAAGTTTATTGAGTATGTCTAAGTGAATATGATTATCTGAATGGAACTAAAAGCTGCTTTAAGTATAAAGGATAGTTGAAGTAAATGCATTTGAAAAGAAAAAGCAACCAATGAAAATGTCTTCTAGAGAACATACAGTATATCATATAAACAAACTAGGGCTGTCAAAGTTAACATAATAATAACGCGTTAACGCAAATATGTTTTTAAAGCCACTAATTTCTTTAGCGCATTAACGCAATCAATATTTCGGAGGTTGTAGCGGCTCAGTTGTAAAGCTAGAGTGAAGACACTGGCATCATATGAAACTAGGAAACTTGATGAATCCATTGGTACCAACCAGCTGGACAAATACAGGACACATTAAAGGGATAATCCACTGTTGTTGTATTTGTTTTGCCAGTTTCTAAAGTTAATAATATCATTTATTTTGTTTATCATTTGCTGCATTTCAAGCACTCTCACTGGGTCAAAATATGTGCTGTGATAAAGACCTGTTTGCCTCACACTCGAAGGCTAACAGGCCTTTATCACAGCAGACATTTCGACTCATCATATTAGGAAGAGCACAGGTGTTAACAGTGTTGATCTCAATAACAATGGCTCTGTTCTATTCAAATCTAAAACACCAGGACCTGACGCAGCTGAAGGGAATCCAATCATCATTAATTCTATTATTTACACCTGTGTTTTTCCTACTGTGACGTGTTCAAACGTCTCATATATGAAAGAGTCCTATTGTATTCTGATGATATGATCTTATCAAGTTATCTTTTCACAAGTTAGGTTTCACGGTACAGAACTGCCACCGCTTCCCCGAGCTCCCGTAGTTCCTTGCAAACGCGACGCGAGAGTTTTTCTTCAGCATCCAACGTCGAGAAAAAAACGCTGTAAGCAACGGCAGCGGGGTTTGTTACTCCGACACAACCTGCCACGAGAAAAAAGAAGAGCTTCTTCTATCAGCTGTATCTCTGACTGAGATCTGTTTCTCTTACTGACTGATTGAGTGAAGGATGAGAGACGACTGACGCTCATAAAGAGAAGGAGGTCTTTTCCTCTCTGTCAGCCCTCTCTAGTGTTTTAACCTTAACTGTTTGAGGTCAATGCCTAACGTTAAGCATCTCGCAAGAGTTTCCCCAACTTGCGGGTTCCCTTCTAGACACCACCGTTTTGTACGCCTAGTTTGTTTTTAAGAAAAGAAAAATCAATTAAAATCTTAAATTGGATGTGCTGTGAAAAATACTGAGATTTTATTTACCACATCACACAGCCCTAGGGGACAGCCGTAGAATATATTCGCTATATGATGGAAAAATATTCTAAAATAAATGACATAAATTCATGTTCACGCTCACTGAACCAGTTTGCTCCAACATCTAAATTTTCTGCAGCTGCGTGAGACAGAAAGAAGCCATCAGGCTGCTGCTCTGCTTTGCGTTCTGCTTTTAACAGTTTAGTTTTCTGCAGCAAAACAAGAAGTCAGCGCGTAACAACTTCCCACGGCATTGTGTTGGCAGTTAGGACTTCAGAGGAATTGTTCTGTTATGCTTTTAAAACCGTAAACAGGCCGTCCGCTGATGCTGAATTATTATTTTAATATACAAAACCTGCATGGTCAGCTACGTTACAGTAACTGACACTAATAAACCGTGCAGCTGCATCCCAGCCTACTGTATCAGCCGACGACATGTATTATATTAGTGCCTGAGCGTTATTAGACTGGACAAAACAAGCTCCGGCTCATACCAATAAATCTACATTAATGTACAGTAGATATGTGAGAAAGATGAGGAAGAACTTCCAGTGGAGAAAACTGCAAGAGTTAATGTTTGAGGCGTTATTCAACACATGTAAAGCCATATGTTTACTGAGTGTAACTATTGTTTAGGGCGTTGAATACTAA
Source organism: Sebastiscus albofasciatus (assembly GCA_916701655.1). Classification (NCBI taxonomy): domain Eukaryota; kingdom Metazoa; phylum Chordata; class Actinopteri; order Perciformes; family Sebastidae; genus Sebastiscus; species Sebastiscus albofasciatus. The sequence goes on from CAKAOI010047693.1 coordinate 57,275, forward strand.
TTAAATTGATCATGAGATTGGATATCGTCATGATCTGGACAGCTTACAGTGCTAACTCTGCTAACCAATTTCATGGGAAACACTGCTATCAGCATTAATAATCCAACACCAGTAGGGCTCTTACACAAACCGTGAAGTTTAAGAGTGCACTGCCCCAAAATATGAGTAAACTAGGGCTGCAACTAACACATAAATACATTATTAATTAATCTAACAAAAATGTTGTCTTTAAAATGTCATAAAAAAAAGTGACTATTATACTATTACGATTAATCAATTAGTTTTCTATCAGTCAATCAACCATAAGTCAACCATCACTCGCATTTTGACTACTGGAAACAGACTGTGGTAAAAGTGGAATAATCCACTCTGACACATGCATTAATGAAAAATAACACACTCCATAGAGGCATGTTATTTCTCAATAACCGCACATCTTGATGTAGATTATTGATTATAAGATATATTATAAATTTTAAGTCTTTTAAACTGGTTGCCAGTCGGTATTTTTTGTATACAAGGAACAAGGAAGGCCTCTCCGGTCCTCTGCACAAGCCGGGCGACAGCCTCAACACGTGTCACTTTTGGTTGTAAAAAACAAAATGCCGAACTCGAGGCTTCAAAACGGCAGTCCACAAACCAACGGGTGAGGTCACGGTGACTACGTCCACTTCTTATATACAGTCTATTGGTGCCTTCAAATGAAACTTGTGAGCTTGTGTTTACAACATGGGAAATCATGATGCTTGGCGTTCAAGTGGTTAAGGCGTGAGAACACCGCTGCTAAGCTACGGCAATATTAACGTTACTGTCGGCGTCTAGAAGCCACAGAGGCTAACATAGCAAGCTAGCAAGCGGGTAACATAATGCAGGAAATGCAAAGGTATAATGACAGAGGAGAAAGACGAGGCCGTTAGGAATATCAACATTTTCCTCAGACATATTATAAAATTACGAAGAGAAACAATATACGGCTAAAATTACACCATTTCTGTCAACATGAAAAAACACGTCACAAGTGATCCCAATTTCCGTGAGCTCGGAAATTTCAGAATCTTTCCACTTTCAAGGTTGTGAATACGACGTGAGGGGGCGTTCATATGGGCCCAACTTGTAAACACGGTAAACACGACCCCTTTGAAGGCACGACACGATCCCTTTAGTTGTTCCAAAGTGCAGAACAAAAACATTTGGTGCTGCGGATTTTAACTTTTATGCTCTGAGCCGTTGGAACGACTCAACGTTGACAGCTTTATTCATAAATTTCAAACCTACCATTTTAGCCTGGCTTTCCTTAAATGTTTTATGACTCTTATTTCATCTTTTATAGTTTTTTGTTTTTATTGTTTTTCATCAGTTGTACCGTTTTTAATGTCATTCTTATTCACAACTGAATCTCCTGCATTTTGACTTTTTCCTGTGCAGTAGTCACCCAGTTATTTCTACTGTCCTAATAGATCTTCAGTCACCTGTAAAGCACTGTGAACAGCACTAGCCCGTATAAAAGGTACTAATGGTTTGATCCAGCAGTGTATTCAGCTATCTGCAGCTTTGATCCGAATATATCAGCATCACATTCAATCATCCACGTTAGTCAGACTCTGAGGGAAGTTCTGTCACTCCGGACGGTTAATTCCACACTAATGTTAGCGCGCTCTGCTTCCTCGACAGCATGACGTCTGGATCTCATCTCTTTGAAGTGGGGGGGAGGTGTGTGAGAGGTAGGGAGTGAGGTCGGGTCAGATGTAAACTCTGGGTGGTCTGCAGCAGCAGCAGCAGCTATATAAACCTCGCCCTGACCACACAGCACTGTTTAACTCCCACCACAGAACAATGGTGGGTGGGGACTGTTGGCATGTAAATCTGAGACGGCACAACAACAAAAAACTCTGTCATGCAAATCACCACATGTTGCCTGGTAATAAGGCGCTTGGAGAGGCCATAATGAGGCTCAGGCAGCTTCTCTGCTAACGGCGTGTCAAAACCTCTCCCTCTGGACCCCTCTAATAACATTTCTGCAGAGTTCCACCGCTCGGCCTTCCACACAGACTTTCATTATGTGGGGTATTAACAGCTAACACTGTTTCATGTGTCCCATCAGGGGGATTGAGTCAAGATGGAAAGTCCTTGGCTCCGATGCCGGTACTTTCCTCAGAACCTCAACGACACAGAAACAAGATCTAATTGTTTATATGGCTATTGTTGGTGTTCGAGTCTTTGAGGATGTGCGGGTGGAACCTCATTGGGAGGAACTAAAAAGTCAGAAGCAATCAGTATTTTATCTGTAATATAAGATTTTATGTGTAGACCTGGAGCCTGATCATGGAGACAGTTCAACTGGACCGGACTCTCTGAGTCTAAACTGAACCGATGCAGAAATTATTTTCTTTTGCAGAGAGATGAAATTGGCGTTTCCAAAGATATTTTATATGTCGGGTTGAATTTTGGGGACATTTGTCTAAAAGGATGCACAATACATCTACAATATTTCTATGTGATGGAATGGTGCAGCCGTAAAAAACTTCTTAGGTTTCAATTAGAGCTGTCAAACTAACGCGATAACACGATAATAACACAATAATAACACGATAATAACACAATAATAACACGATAATAACGCAATAATAACACGATAATAACACAATAACGCAAATTTGTTTTAATGCCACTAATTTCTTTAACGCATTAAAGCAACTTGCAATTTTTAGGTTGGAGCGGGCTCAGTTTTAAAGCTAGAGTGAAGATACTGGCATCATATGAAACTAGAAAACCTAAGAACTGGGTTGCCAACCATGGAGACTAAATAACGCTACAAACTTACGCTAAATTTTGGCATGGAAAAACTGGCATGTCCATTTTCAAAGGGGTCCCTTGACCTCTGACCTCCAGATATGTGAATGAAAATGGGTTCTATAGGTACCCACAAGTCTCCCCTTTACAGACATGCCCACTTTATGATAATCACATGCAGTTTGGGGCAAGTCATAGTCAAGTCAGCACACTGACTGGGGCTGCAGTTTGCCATGTTATGATTTGAGCATATTGTTTTATGCTAAATGCAGTACCTGTGAGGGTTTCTGGACAATATCTGTCATTGTTCTGTGTTGTTAATTGATGTACAATAATAAATATATACATGCATTTGCATAAAAAAGCATATTTGTCCCCTCCCATGTTGATAAGAGTATAAAATACTTGACAAATCTCCCTTAAAGGTACATTTAGAACAGATGTGAAAAGATGAGAAACATGTGTCATTATTTTGTAATTAATCACGATCAAATGTTTTAATCAATTGACAGCCCTAGTTTCAATATTGACGAGATGTAAACAACATATGGCTTCAACAACACTAAGCAAAATCATATTCATATTCATATTTCCATGACCATATCTGTTATTTATGGTCCAAAGAATGACTAGTTTAACGCTAGCTCTTTAACTACTGTTTGCGATCTGACTTTAAAAACACCAAATGCATCTTTACGGTTGGAGAAAGAAGCAGTAAAAGGCTAAATTATTTACATAGAACATTTAACAGGCTCCAGATCGTCCAGTAAACTGTGGTGCAGTGGTCTGTTCTGCAGGCTGCAGGAGGATAATTTGGTCATATATCTTTTGTTTGTTGCCCTCCTCTGCAGAGAAGTTTAACGGTACAGATCCACTGTCAGTCCCGTTGAAGCTCGGACGCCTCGGGCTGCCTGCTGGTCTGTCCTTCAAACTGTCTGCAGCAGGAGGAGGAAGAGGAGGAGGGAGGCTCTGCTGTGTTCGCTGCTGCTGCAGACTGATAGGACTCTCCCAAACGCAAACCAAAGCTATGAATATAAAATTATGATCACGTCTGCCCTTCCCCGACCTCTGCTCTCATTTCCTGTCTGGGCAGCGAGGTGGTCACTGCCGGGCAGCGGGGAGCGGCGGCGCGTTGACCCTGCTGAGGCACAGATTTCAACACTTGAATTCACTGCAGCGGCCGTGAGAGAACAGCCCCGTCTCAGCCTTTCCTTCACGGTCCCCACAGAGGAAGTGCTCTATGAAGCTGTCCACCATCCCACTCCTTTTTATTCAGCAGTTCACTTCCTGTGGGCTGGATGTCCCCCAGGAAAAGCCTGCTGCCAAGAGGTTTTTATTACAGATTTGTAGGGAAAACACATAGCGTTCTTTGATCAGCTGATAGGGCTCAGCAGGTGCTCACCTTCTTCTAAGCAAACAGATCAGAGGTTTATAAATTATGGGTCCTCCCTATGGTCCCTGGCTATGAAATGTATCTTTAGTTTTTATGCTTTAAAGATGTTGCAAAAGCTGGTAACAGACCTGGAGATGATTAAAACCTATAAATACCAAACACAACAACTTGTTTTCACATGCACCAGCCTAAATGTTTTTAGTCCTGACGGTCCGAAAGAAGCACAGCCGAGTAAATACTGAAGCTGTGTTCACACTACGAAGGACAAAGCAACAGGCTACAAGTCATTTTCAATGAAAGCCGGTGATGTGAAGCTACAAACTGACACCCGACGCTCGTCGCTGTGTGACGGGCGTAACGCGCTGCAAATCAAAGTTGAGCTGGTCTCAACAAGGCTTGCCGTGGTAGTCGGCGTTACTCAGCGGTCGGGCGCACACCGTTTACATTACTTGCCCGCCGCCCACACTGGGTTTTATTTCTATAAATGAAAGCAAAATGACAGTTAGTTCATTTTCATGTATCAGCGCCTTGTTATCAATACATAGTTGGACGACAGACGCTACAAACTGAAAGTGAAAGTGTTTGCTCTGTACAGCAGGAGTCAGATTTAAAACACGGGATGAGAGAGAGTTGACAGACAAGACGATGGTGGAGGATTTAGTGTTAAAGCGAAAAGTAAAAGCGCCAATTTGTCAATATTTCAGATTTAAACCTAATGCTATCAGGGAACCATAACGTCACAGCCGGTGTGCACGGCGGAGCAGCGGTGGGTGGACAGCTGCAACCGGAGAGGCCAGACACACAGCCATCCGACATTAAGGATCAAAGCGCTCTACACATATTGACCATCATCATTTCTTGTAAAATGTCCGGTGTATCAGTAACACCGGTGTTGTCACAAGTTTATTATCCGGTGGGAAAATTTCCTCACCGTGATAACCTTAGTCACATCCAATGACGCGTCAATCATGTGTTTTTTATTCACCCTGTTCCGTTCCATCTAAAATGCCGTTCCCAGTGCTATTTAATGACATAACTACGTCAAAGAGCACTTCAGCAACACTTCAACGACAATGTAGCTGCTCACGCTTGGCTGTTTTATTGCTTTTGTCCTCCATATAGTGGGAACATAGCATAATAAGGAACCCCTGAAATCCTTCAAGCGCAAGGACATGCTCTAGTACCAAAACAGAAACTGACATCCATCAGGTTCCTGTTTTGATGACGTTGGGATCACGGATTGTGACTTTAAACAGAAGCTTACTCATCATGTTCCGTTCCTGCTGTTGCTTACATTAACCGGACAATATACTCAGTGCGTATCTGTATAGGAGAGACGACTGCAGAGGAAGAGTATTAATGAGGCCTGAGCTATAAAACTGGCCACTGTACAAGGTCAAAGACACAACAACGTTCGCCCCGCAGCAATAAAAGCATCACGATGCCCAAACGACTGGCTCCATATCACCCCTCCGTTCGGGCCGAGTCTCCGCTGTGAGTTTAAGGACGAGTGCTCCTGAGCAGGAAGTGGCCGAGGAGGAAATGCCTTTGTGATGAGAGGCGGCCACATCTTTGCTCTCTCTCTCTCCCTGCTACATTTCCTTCAAAGCACCGCCTTCATTGTTCTCATCTGCTCACTCACAGTCCAGAAGGATGCTTAAGACTCAACGACAGAAGAGATATCAGATTTCATGTTGTACGGACACTGGTAGGACATCATCTCCACACAGGAAGTGATGAAACTTAAAGAATAACATGAAAACTGCCTTCTAATCATGACCTGATACTCCAGTCTGAATGCTGCTGAAGCCGTTCAGGTCAAACTGTAAGTGAGTTGTCATTTTAGTTCTGCATGCAGCTTGCAACACAGAGCACAGATTATTATTGTAAACAGACTATGTAAATAAATAAAAAGTGAAATTCATGAACAATCAGACTCACACTTGCTCATTTCAATACAATGGTGCTGCTACAGCTCTTCTTGTTCTGGTATGACCTGTATCGTATGGTACAGTAGTTCACTGACTTTATGTCCCTTGGACTTGTGCACTGCAAACCATCTGTTCACTGTGACCCCCGTTCTCTATCACAGTCAATAGAAGAACGTTCACACAGCAACTGCATGGAATAGTCTCACCTTCAGTAAGGAAACAAGGCAGATCTTCCCACCGCTGCTCAAGTCACGAGGTGAATAAAAGGCTGTTACACTGTCGGGATTACGATTAAAGCATGATAGAGTCTGAACAAGAATGCTACACCAGTTTAGTTTTGCGGTGGGGTTATCAACGGGTGACATTTGACAATGAACTATAAGTCAGAATCTACTACGATGGCGTAGCTAAAGATGGCATAGTAGTATTTTTTTTATTTACGTAATTTGTGAGAGCAGAGAGATGTTGTCGCTCTCACAACCAGTATTACTGTAGCTGCTCTCTTTCAACAATGTTGGGAATCAAGTAACTTAAATCAAGTAAGAGGTCGTTCACATGCTGCGTGTTTTTGTGCCCCCAAGTCCTCCATTGTTGTCAATGTAGACACACGGTCGGCACACTCAAAAGCGACCATCGCGACACACACGCGTTCCGAAACGCTTATTTTTCAAAGCGCAACGACTGCACTCTGAGATAAAAGTAGTTCAACTTTTGGAACGCAGCAACATGCACCACATGTCATGTGACGAGGAACAACCAATCACAGTCGGCAGGTATCTTTTCTTTCTTCCCTAAAATATCAGTTTACGGTAAATATATGAAGGAGAAGTTAATCATTTTAGTGCAGGGCCACGTAGAGCTTTACCATCTGTCCAAAGGACTATTTTACTTGCTTCACCTTTTCCGTCCGAGGACGTCACAACATCGTAATAGATAACGAGCAGTAAAGCTACTGTGAGGGATTTACGGTGCCGGAAATCCATTTATCTTTGTTTTGAATGAGTTTAGTCAGTGAGGCTTACTGCTAAATTACCGCAACTTCATCATCATCGCCATCTCCAAGCACCTTGGATAAATGGATGAAAAGCGCGGCTGACGTTTTCCACGCGTTAGAGCTATAAAAAAAAATGTCTGCTAGACGCTAGGCTAATTTATGCAGTGTAAAATGCCATAGGCCTAAACTAATAGTGACTAGCGGCCCCAGCACTGCCACAGGACTCAAGTGGTTGAGTATAAAATGTAAAAAAAACAAGGCTACATGCTAAGTATTCTGGTGAGAGACACTGAGTAAACAACAGAAAACTCCACAGGGCATCTTTAACCAGCTCTTTACATAATACTGTGGCAGCAACAACACAAACCACAGCAGCAGAACATTTCTATAGACACACCTAATATCATACAACTAGTGTCGATCAGGACAGCAGAGGAGGCACGACTCAGCTGAACCACGGCTCACAAAACTGTTATTTTCTAAAAATGCATGTAATTAACTTTTAATAATAAAACATAGCAGATAAAAAAGGCTTAAGGTGACCTGCTGCAACATTCAGAGATTAATATCTCCTTGTTTTCTGTTAATCTGTTTAAGATTTACAAATGAAAACAAGCAAACTCTCATTATCTCATTGTTTTCTAACCGCATACGGACCGAACAGAAGTTCACTGCCTCGCATTTGGAAACATGCAGAGTCGTCTGGTTCCGTCCCCAGCGAGGGAGGATTTATCAGCTGACACGTGTTGGCTCGCAGACCTTGAATTAGCTTGTGAATTCATCAGATAATGAGAGAAGCCCAGATGCCGTGTTCTCAGGCAAGCCGCTCAGTGAGTGTCTCATACTGAGTCAACACTGCTGAGGCCGCCTTAAGTGTTGGGAAACAAAGCTCCAGTATCTCCTGTCCTGGAGCCAGGCGGAGCCACGCTGCAGAGTACACATGTGTGCTCACTGCTGAAATTTCCCACTGAATCATCTATGAAACAAAAAGTCACTGCTACAGCTTGTGTATAAGAATGAGAACTTGTGCTACTACAGAACCAATATTAGAACAAGACTCGCGTCACGCTGGACGAGCTATTTTGCATGAAGTTGAGATTTTTCAACTTTATGCAAATACAGACTTCCTCCAACTCACCGCAACACTCCCACCACACACTGGGCGGCTGCTTCTCCTCAGCGCCCCATAGGAAATGAATGCAAAGCGTTGAGACGCCGATAGAGTAGCGCACTGGTGCAGGTGAGTGGAACCACTGACATGACCCCCCGAAAACGTAAAGAAAGAACTGTTCCCCGCATTTTCATTTTGAAAGAGCAAAGGCCAGTGAAGAAACTCAAACACACTGTTGAGCAACACGACCTCATCTCCACCATGGAGCCTAGAGAGAGGACCCAGCAATGTGTGCTACTACAGAACCAATTTTATAACAAGCGACGGGATGGATGTTTACTGACGTTTAAAACAAGCTGTCGACTTCTCAAAGAGTCAAACAAAGCGAGGGAACGAGAGGCAACAAATCAAAAATGTGCTATTTCTTCTCACTGTAGTTACTTTCTAAAGAATAAATAAATCACCTGAAGGTGCTCTGGAAGTTTCAGTCTACTTTAAGCTATTTAAACTATTCATTCAAACATCAGTGTCATGTAACAGTAGATACAACAGGATGACTAGGTTATTGTTGTTTACTCAACTGCGTCTCAAATGCCGGCATCTTTAATCCATCATCCGTCTACAGGTCGTGAGATGTGGTGGAAATGGAAACAGCCATAAGAAATGAGACTTTCAGCCCCTCAGTTTCTGTAGCTCAATAGTTCCTGGAAATTTCTGTAATAAGAATAAAATAACAAACCCTGCTAACCCTGTAGTGATCCACCAGCTTCAGAGAGAGGACGAGTCATATCCCAGCTGAGCTCGTCTTTAGAAACCACATTCATTATTCCACACTTTGTCAGGAGTCTGCAGCCAGAACTCCTGATGGCCTGAGGTCCATACAGCCCGAGGACCAACTGTCTGATCTGAGATAAACCCACTAAGAATTTCAAATGCCTTTTGTTTTTTATTTGTAAGACTCACTGTTTGTTGACTACACACGCTCTCCTCAGAGTCCTCTGCTGCTGACCAGGGGCAACAAACTGCATGTTTGGGCTGCAAACACCTCTGGCTCTGTCAGTCAGAGGGAACATTTGCTTAAATACATATTTACACATTCTTATGCTAGATATTCTGCAGTTTTGTCTTCTTCTTCTGCAGCCAGAAATGTATTGTTTGTGTGATTCTGTCAGTGCTGCAGCGGCTGCAGCCATCATTCATTCCTTTACTCGACAATATAAACATACCAAGGTGGAATGGCTGCAGGGATAAAGTGGGGAGGAATGTGAGGAATGCCGAGCTCCAAATGAAATCATGCATTATTCAAGTGAAGGACGAGCAGAAAGGGAAAAAACGTGTCATTCTTTTGACGACAAAGAGGAGGTTAGAGATCATGTTAAACTGTCATTGTGAGCTTTTATTTGGAAATTCATTGGGCTGCTCTGGTTGTTGCCAGTCTTGTCACGAACCTGACAACAATGGCATTACACTAACACCCCTGTCCCCCTGCCCCATCACCCATCACACACACACACACACACACACTCCCTTTGCTTTCTTCAACAACACTATAGTCTACACTCAGCAGTCATGCTAGAAGACACAGCAGACAACAGAACTAATGGATGAGTGATACTCTGCTGTTCTTTAACAGGAAAGTGACGTTAGTCCTGCAGGAGGCACCAGTCAGAGCAGCCTGGTCCCAGACCTCTGAATCACCACCCACAGCTCCGATTTGTTCAGTGATTAAAATACGACAATGAAAAAATAGTGCTGTTCGTGCCGTTAAGAGAAGCGATTTATAAGTGCAACTCCAAGGTAAGACAGAAACACACTTGCATACACACACCAGTGGGCAACATCTGTTTCTGAAAAGTGAAGCCAACGTGGAAGTGCCTTAAACCTGCATTCTTTCTAACAGCCAGCAGGGGGCGACTCCTCTGGTTGCAAGAAGTCTGATCGTAGAGAGCTATGAGAAAATGAACTTACTTCTCACTTGATTTATTACCTCAGTAAACATCGTAAACAAGTTTACGGTCTGAATTGCTAATTACCTCCAGCAAGGCCAAAGGCCTAGGAAGGAGGTTATGTTTTCACCGGCGTTGGTTTGTTGGTTTGTCCGTTTAGAGGATAACTCCAAAAGTCCACGATGGATTTGAATGAAATTTTTTGGAGGGGTGGGGTGTGGCACAATGAACAATCCACTCGATTTTGGTGGCGAGTGCACTTCTAGTTTCAAGTCTTCTTCAATACAGCGCAATGTTCATTTAGTAAATTATGGTCCAATTTAGAGTCAAATAGACCATAAAGCAGGGGATGCTTTAGGGCGGGGCTACCTTGTGTTTAACAGGTTGCTACCATGGCGTTGTCCGATCTGGGAGTGGTCTGTGTTTTTGTCTTACAACTTTAACCCTTTCACAGTTTGTTTTCAGTTCATGAAAGTTAATCATAATCTTTTTTGGTCGGCTGAAAACGAACCGAATTCAGCGTTCGGTTGTACTTAGCTCCACGCTCTTGTGTCACTTCTCGAACTCGAGGCTTCAAAACGTCAGCTCACAAACCAATGGGTGATGTCACGGTGACTACGTCCACTTCTTATATACAGTTCAAATTTCCATCTGCAATAAAGTTGTTCTTAAGACTACAACTGCAGTTTTGACCCGTTAAGACTGCTTCTCATTCTCCAAGCACCTTGCAAATATGTGAAGTTGTGCCAGAAACCTCAAACTACTACTCTGGACCAAACCAACAGACTGACTGGCATACAGCTCAGCTAGCAGAGAAACATTCACATTGTCATCATTGCTCCTCGTCACGTAGCAATCAGTTCAAAAACAGATGCAAAACAAAAGTGATAAGGCAGCAGTGAACTCATTCTGAGCTCTAGCTGATGCCGAGCGTGAAGGAAGGGGGCGGTGAGGAAAGACCGAGCTCCAGGATGACTCACGCTTGGTATAAATGGCTGGCTTCAGTCCCTGACAAGTAAAGCTGACAAGGGTGGCCCTGGGCTGAGGTCGGGACGAGGGGAGTGGTGGGGGGGTACCAGCTGCCCGTCTGATGCCAACTACAGCCGTGCTCTCCGTGTCGTAACTTGTGCCGTAATCAGCTGGAACTGAGCTTCAGCGACACCAGAAGACGCACGTTCACCCCTAGAGGGGAGGAGGCGCTTATCTGGAATCACATGCATTCACTGAAACAATGGAGTCTATTCAGGACAAGCTGTAACCCAACATCGGGTCCTCAACGATTCAGGGGATGAAGTAGGTTTTGCTCAGAAAAACGTCTAGAAACTATTTTCCACGAACAGATTAATGAGCTGAAGTCAAACTTCTCACAGACCTGCAGTTACAGTTACAACATTAACATCATTAATGCTAATCAAATCTACATTGCAATCAACCATGATGCGATTTAGAGAGTGTTTATAGAGTGGTTATGAGACATGTCTGAAAGAAGGGAGTGCAACCTGGACTGAGATATGAACTAGATATGATCTTTGAGAATCATCCAGTGTGAAGCAACAGATATTGCAAGTAATGATGGACAAGATAAGATCTTTACAAGAACTCTTTAATCAAAAAGTTGCTGTTGAAGGTGCTGTTGCTAAGCATGTTTGGGCACTGGAAAACTTAAATTATGAAATTTCTTAGAGCCTTTAAGGACACAACCTTTTTTATTTGAAGGTATTTATCGTCAACAAATCCCATGAAAACACCCAAAACCAACAGTGAATACATCTACTAACAAGTATTTTGTGTGTATCAAAGCCGGATATATCTTCTTCCTCTGTGTCACAGAGCTCCACTGTTGTCTAAAAACTATTACAAAAAACATCAATGAGTCACACTGTTGCACTGGGTGACACGTTCTTTCATTACCATGAACACATTTTTGACTCAATCCCACATACACCGTCCTGCTGCACAAATACTCACTACAGCACCAAATGGGGATTAATACGCTGTTGAAAATAGTCCCCAACAAATGCACTATTTCCTCCTGGTCTTCTTTAATAAATAATACAGTGAGCAGCTGTTTTAGGAAAATTACTGAGCCTTATTAAAAATGAAACTAGATATTTGTGTTTTTAAAGATCTTCAGTAGGACCCAATGGGCTGTCACAATATTAGATTTTCACTACACGATTATCGTGGCCAAAATAACAATTGATAACGATATTATTGCTATATCTATAGAAAATGTAATAATATCAGTCAAATTCATTTCGAGCGCTTTGTCTCTTTTTCAGTAAATGAATTACACTCAAAATACGAGGGAGGTCAAGAGAGAGCCTGTCACCGTCATATATGTATTATTAACATGATATCAGTATTTCATTTTTAAGTATCACGGGTATCGCCAATACCGGTATATCACGACACCCTAGAAGGAACCAATGGGCTTGGAGCCGACAGCAACAGACAGGAAGTCAAAAAGTATTGAGAGACGGTGTTGTGTTGTTGGTGTTACATCTCTTCCTAACATGCAGTGACTGAGCGAACTCTGCCAAATCGAGCGCAAAAAATTATCCAGATATACTACGAGTGATGTCACTCTCTATTACACAGAGAGAGTGATATTAATTAATTGTCAGCGTCGATTTTGATCGGTGAAAATAGGTTGGAGGTGCCCGAAACTTCACATAAATATAGAGCCAGGGCGACATCTTCATTGGGAAAAACTGAAACAATCTGATGTTCGCTCGCTCGTTCGTATCGCGTCCAGTTAGGAAGAGATGTTAGGTCTCTTCATGGGATTTTCTGATAGCAAGAAAAATATAGAATAACACACCCTTATCCTTTCAGTTGAACCTGTTTCTTAAAGGAATAGTTATTTGCTTTTCTTGCCTCGAGCCAGATGAGAAGCTTAATACCACTCTCATGTCTGTTCTTTAAATATGAAGCTGGAGCCTTCTGAGGAAGACTGTGAGATGTGACTGAAAGCTCTGGGGGAAAAAGACAGAAAAGCTAGTCTGTGGATACTGTAGGACTCGTCTAATGTATACCACAGCTAGAACATAATGGGAGGCAGCAGCCTTTAATCAATCTAGGCCATCACAAAGCCTATTTAGTCTGTGGTGCCATTAATTATTTCAAGCTACATGATTAAATGTATATATGAAACCCCGCATAGGTAATCACTGCTCGTGTAATTGTTTTTTAATTAAAATATAAATGAATCATTAGATATAACAAGCATGAAAACGCCTACATTAAGGTTTTTCTCTTATTATATATCCACCATTCCTCCTCTCGGCGTTCCTCAGCACTCAGTGTTTGTGTGCAGTTGTACTTTGGCTTCTTGTATGTGGACATGTAGACTAGAGTGAGTCACGGTCACACTGTCTAGTGCAGCCCTCTGGAAACATATTTCACCGACTGCTGCTGCTGGAGCAGCGTGAGACACTGAGACATGTATCATTCAAAATGAAGATTACATCAAGAGTCAATAACAGTCTGTGGTTATGAGTAAAATCAAATCTACGAGGAACTGACTACTGTTGTTTATCATGCTGGGAAATCACCCAGTTTATCTGCCGTGTTGTTTGTGCCGCAGCAGAAGCTATCACATCCTCTTTACAGTACATATGCAACTAACTTGGATACACTTTAAGGATAACATTAGTTTGGACTTCTGCAAATCACATACACTTTTACTTTAACTTTTTGTTGTATTTTTGGAACGTGCATTCCTCCAGACGACCATCGGTTTCCATTTAATTCAGTGTAATACAAAAATATGAATGACAGACATCACAGACACTGTTAAAGTTATATACCATCGTTATGTGGCGTAGCACAAAGCCAACTTTTCTAAACAAACTTCAAAGAATATGATTTTATTTTACAAACTATGTGCAAGTTAGTGCATGTGAGTCAAATGCTGCGTCTCAATTTGCGTACTTCCATAGTTACACTACGCTATTTTGAGTGCATAAGTGCATTCACACTGAGTAGTACGGCAAAATGCAGTGGACTCTAAGTACCCGGATGTTTGTTCTCAAAACGGTCAAAACGTTGAGTGTAGAACGCTGGACACTTTGCTACGTAGCGGAAGGGAAGGGGCCACCGTCCTATTTCAAACTTGTGAAAATGCCGGTCGAGGAAGCTGCGGCGGTTGCGATTGAAATGGCAAACCCTGTCGAAATTCACAAACAATGCAAGTAGTGTGCACAGTGTACTACATGGAAGTGTGCAAACGGAAGTATCCGATTTGAAACACAGCACCAGTGTGTGTGTGCTCCACTGGCTAGCTAACAGCTGCCGCTCTACTCTGCGCTCATCCGGTGGTTGCCGCTGATAACGGCGTCCCGACCCACAGCATCATCACGTAAGCGTAGCGTCCACTTTCCGGTCCTCCCACCCAGGTAAACACTGTTTGTGCCGTTAGCACCGTTAGCTGCCCGTTCAGCCATCGCCATAATGAGAGCCGTTTGGAAGAAATCCCTCCTTTAATTTGCAGTTCTGTCTACAAATTAAGTGGCTAAATGAAAAGTCAGGAGGATCACCAGCGTTATTACAGTTCATCCTGAGGAGAGGAAACAAATTTCATGACAATCGATCTAATAGTTATCTCAGTCTGGACCAAAGTGGTGGACCGACCAAGACTACAGCATCCAGCACGGCTACAAATGTGACTTCAGTATTTGGTCAGAGGGTAGAAAGACTCAAACAAAGCAGGAACTCTCAGCAATAGAAATGATGGTCAAACCTATGACAAGAGTCAAGGTTATTACAAAAAACAACCCACACAGTTTTCCTTTAAAAGGAGCCTGAAAGTGGCAACTTTAGAGATAGGAGCAGACCCAGCATGTTGCTGTGAGATACTGACTAAACCACTTAACGTGGTATGTGTGGAGAGCAGCGGGTCGGCTTAGAGAATAAAAAGAACAAATCAAGACTCGACCTCAGCATGTTAACAGCTTTCCTGCCCACTACTGCGAAGAAACGCACGGCAGAAAGAAGAATTAGAAAAGATGAGAAACAAATATTCTCATTTTCAACTTCACAATTATGACAACATAAATCCAAATTATGATTTAAGATGATGCTTCATGGTACCAGTTAAAGGAATAGTTTGACAAGTTGGAAGATACACTTATTCGCTTTCTTGCAAAGATCAATATCGCTCTCATTTCTTTCCATTCAATATGAAGCTACAGCCGGCAGCTGGTTAGCTCAGCTTAGCATAAAGACTGGAAACAGGGGGAAACAGCTAGCCTGGCTCTGCCCAAAGGTAACAACCCACCTCCCAACATCTATAAATGTTGCATCTCATTAGTTTAATGCGCATAAAAACAATTAGCCGTTTTACAGGTGGTTCTGTGTGGAGTGGGACTATTTCTTGGCCGAGGAGCAACAACTACCTGGAGTCTTGTTATCATAGTGAGGTTGCCAGGCAACCAGCGACTCCATAAAGTCACTGCTCTCAGCAAAGAAGTAGTCCCCTTCCTTTACACCTAATTATGGGTTAAAACAGTTACAAACACACTAGGTCATTATTAATAGTCATTAAGTAGAGTCTGACAGATATATCAGCAGTCCGTTACAGTTTTTTTCTCTTAATTTGAATTAATCTTCTTACATAAATGCATCCAAACTGTATGTTTATTTATATTTTCTGTCTTTAACCTACTTTAAATAGCATTATTTTCGTTTTCATTGAATTTT
>CAKAOI010047693.1:73162-86612 GCA_916701655.1 Sebastiscus albofasciatus
AAGGACATTTTGATCGCTTGAACGGTGATGTCGTACGTGAATTTTGAAGTTACCCCATGATACAGAAATCTGTTGTAACTTGTTTTTACCTAGTCCCAGCTGCTCCAAACTTCTCAAGCTGGATAACAGTCCTGGCCTGAAGACAGATACGTGCCACGACAGCGTGTTCCCCAGACGTGCCAGCGTGGGCGAGGGCCCGTTCATCGCTGCTTGCAGCTTTAATTTGAATTAATCTTCTTACATAAATGCATCCAAACTGTATGTTTATTTATATTTTCTGTCTTTAACCTACTTTAAATATCTTTATTTTCGTTTTCATTGAATTTTTTATATTATTCTAATGTATCTCTTTGCCTTATGTAAAGCTATTTAAGGTACAATACAAATAAACACGCCTCACCTGAAATTCAATATTTTCTTCAATACTGCTCATACTATTGTTGTGTTTTTATTCATTTTATTTTTTTTCAAATATCTCAGGTTAAAATGTACTGTTATCTTTCATCTTTCACGGTTAACGGTTTAGGCTATTGCTCTACTGTAATAAAATATAATACCTCAGTACATGTTGTTGTCACAGCTCTTTAATAACCCAGTGTGAGGGACACTTGACAAAAATATATATTTTTTTATTCTGAAACAACCTAAAAATCCTGTATTATTTGGGAAATATAAACCAAAATTATGAGATAATCAACTTTGTGTCATTTTCATTTATTATCTATTAATCTACAGACTATTTCTGTGACTAAGTTAATCCATAAAAATCAGAAAATTGTGAAAATTGTCCAGTAAAGTCGCTCAGAGTCCAGGGTGACATCTTTGAATGTCCAAAAACTCAAATATATTTCATATATTATTATAGAAATGTAATAAAAGCAGCACATATTCATATTTGAGGAGCTGGAACCAGAGATTTTTTTGTAATTTTATATTTATTTTTTGTAATTTTGCATTAAAAAACAAAATTATATTTTTTTTATTCTAAGACAACCTAAAATCCCATATGTTTTGGAGGTATAAAACAAAATTATGAGATAATCAACTCTACAGATTATTTTCCTGATTAAATTAGCCCATAAAATGTCAGAAAGTTGTGAAAAATGCCCAGTAAAGTTTCCCAAATGTCCAAAACCCAAAGATATTTCATATATTATCATAAAAATGTAATAAAAGCAGCACATATTGACATTTGAGGAGCTGGAACAAGAGATTTTTTTGTAATTTTGCATTAAAAAATCAACTATCAAAAATGTTGCCAATTAATTTCTGTTAATTAACTATCAGTCTCAGCTCTAATTTCCATCCTTCCTCCTCCTCTTCTTCTTCTATGTATTTATTTTTGTCTGCTGGCTCCCATGCACAGTTGACACTGACATGGTTCTTGCAGTCTGAAAACCTCTGTGATCCGGGTTTCACGCAAAAACATGAAGCCAGTAAGATGATAAAGATGATGAAGTCAAAAAAATCCCCAGTTTTCGTGGTTTTAGCTGGTTAATGCCACCATGGCAACTAGTGTCACCCTCTGAGCACCGTGTGCAGCATGTCTGCAGCATTAACCAGGTTATAACGCAGCTATACAGCTGATTATCTCACATCTATTACAGCTGTGCAATTAAGCCTTTAGTTTTATCCCTTTAAACTTGAAACAATGTATTTAAAAAACACTTTTGATGACATTAATGTAGCAAACAGTCGCTACTGTAGTTTTAACATCCAGAGAGGCTTAAAAAACGGTCCAAGAAACGACGAGACGGAAAGAAAAGAAGACATGGAGATTAATAAAAGTCTGGAAACATTCAGGACTTTAGAAGACAGTCGGAAAATCCAAAAGCTGAGCAGTTTATAGTCGATTAATTGTTGTTTTCTCACCTAAATATCCACATAAATCTGCTCTACTTTAGTGAAAAGTTGCAGCTCGTTCTTGATGAAAACCTCCAGCTGGACAAGCTCAAACATGTTTATTCTCTCAAACTCTTTTTCCATGTTGAGGAAAAAAAACACACACAGAAGAAGATAAAGACGAGGAGATAATGTGAGCTTACCTGGCAGAGGAGAAGTCTGGTTTTAGTCCATGAAAAACAAAAAGCGAGGCTCAGTTTTCCTCGTCGAGCTCTCTCCCGGTGGTGGTGGTGAAGGTGGCGGAGCTGGATGTGTGTGAGAGCGGATCCACTGAGGTCTCTCTCTCCTCCTCTCCTGGAGGAAAGCAGCAGAGCTCCGGCTGATGTCACCGGGACAGGGAGGGGCCTCAGCGAGGACACATCTCCAGGAGGACATGATGTCACTGGTTCAAACTGCTCTCACAGATTTACAGTTTATAATCAGTAGCATTTGTTTTATTATAAGGGAGTGGTGTTGAAGGATTTGTGGTGAAAAAGACCCTCAAACAAGGAAACAGCTCCGCCATAAAACTACAACTAGTAGCCTAAACAATAATAATCCTTTTCTTTAAAGGTCCCATATTGTAAAAAGTGAGATTTTTATGTATTTTATATTGTATTATAAAGCAGGTTTAAAGGGACTGTTTGTAACTTTCAGAAATGCTTGTTAACAGCGACACCTGTGGTCGTTAAGTCAACGAAAGTCTGCGTTGGGCTCGCGCTTGCTCGCTCTACATAGACCTGAATGAGCATCGCTCAAAACAGTGAGGCAACACACGTCAGCTAAAACCATAATATCACTCTATCTTTCAGCTGCTTGGCAGTAATGTTAGCTGACCAGACGGAGGTCTCTCCATGAATCACTGCTGATCCTAGTGTTGGCTTTTCCTGCTTCAGCAAAAGCGGATCGGTGCCGGGGCTGAAGCAGGAAGAGAAACGATATCGTCTCCCAACTGCACCCGCAGAGAGACATCGGCACCCGGTCGGAGACGATAACGTTTCTCTCTGCTGAGCTCCGTCACTTCACAAGACACGGGAAACCTCTGTTGGTCTGGAGGAGCTGCAGCATTTATTTCTGCACAAACGTCCACTGAACATTCACTAGATATTCTCAGAGCTAAACTAACTCTTCTGCAGTGTGGAGTGAGCGCGCGTTCACGTCTAGAGGTGGAGCGAGACAGCGAGAACGCGCGGTGTGTGAGTGAAAGCAAGCAGGCAGTGGAGCAGAGGCTCCGACCACACGCGAGCGCGCATGGGATCCCGACCCGGTACATTTATACGCTTAAAAAGTTACAAACAGTCCCTTTAAGTACAACTTTGAGGCTTTACTTGAGTACTTTCATTTTATGTTAATATTTTTCTCCTTTAAATTTAGAGGGGATAGTTGTACTTTTTACTTCACTACATATTTACGTAATTATCATTTTGCAGATTATGATTTTACATTAAAATATAATAAAACTGACATGCTGATATAAAATTCATAAGCTAGAAACTACATGCATAGATCACAAACAACAGGTTTTCACCAGAGAATATATTTGTCTAACAAAAAAAACACAGCAGCTCTTTCATGTTTTATGCAAAACCACCACCTGTGTAGCCCCATTATCCCGGAGGAGTGACGGGTCATGGAAATGTCACCGTCTATGATTGTTATTAGGAACACAATGAGCAACAGCAGACCTCTCATGTTCACCAATAAATGGAAAATATTGTAAAAATTGAATTTCACAGAAGTCGGGCATTAAAAAACAAGCTGATATGAGTGGAGACGTGAGAACGACTGAGAGTAAAGTGTCTGACAGAATAATTTATGAGCTGCAGTGGAAAGTTCAGAAACAGAAGATCACACTTTGATTGAATCTCCACAGAGACGAAACATCAGAAATAAGATTTCTTCATCTCTCCGTGATGGTAGAAATATTTCTAATAGTCTCTTATTGCCTGTTGAAATAGAACATTTTTCTCTTTTGCTGAATTATTTTTAAACTGTCTATTACTGAGATGTAGCACGTCACATGAGTTTGCACTGTTTGTCATCACAAGCAAATAACTATTAATAAATAGTCACTGCTGTTTGTCCACAGACATAATTTACATTGAGCTCCACCGAGGAGGTTATGTTTTCGGTTTGGTTTGTTGGTTTGTCAGCAGGATTACGGAAAAACTACTGGCTTGATTTTCATGAAACTTGGTGGCAAGGTGTAGCATGGACCAAGGAAGAACGTATTCAATTTTGGAAGCAAATTCAAATCACAGGGCGGATACACACATTATTTTTCACCTACGGAAATGTCCTTGGTGAGGTGAAGGTTCGCGCTCTCCGAGTGCCCTTCTAGTTACTGTTGTGGCAACATGTTCCCATCCCAAATCATCATATATTGACGCTTTGTCAGACCCCTCGGCATCACTCTTTTCTGTCGCAGTAAACACATGCTTAATGTTGTGATGTAAACAAAAACGCGTGCTTAGCTTCAAGCAATAAAACCACTTAGTTTGGTTTAGGAAAAAAATGGTTGGGCTTAAAACTACTACGATTGTAAAGTGAAAATGACACTGAACGTTGTGAACACGGAACTGGAACGAACAGCTGATTGTAACGTAATGCACGGGACACAAACAGCGATCTCCTGGATGAAAGCCCTGTGTTTGTTGGAGCCATCCACTTCCCCTTTTCGCTCTTTAAACTACGCACTTTTCCTGAGCGTTTAATATTGACGCGGATGGGTTTCCATTGAAGTTAATGGAAAGTCCGCTGCGTCTCAGATAGATACCGACGCTGAAAGATAGGGTCAATGATGTTGGAAAACTAGGATAATTTGAAAGTAGCATCACCTCAGGAGCTCCGTCTAAACCCACCCCCTCCCCTCGGGGCTCCTTCCAAGGCAATGCCCCCCCACACACACATGCACAAGCAGCGCCACATCGTAATTACTTCACAGACACAGAGCGGAGAGAGGACCTCAACTCAACAACATTACCTCATGACAAGTAACCACGGCAGTGCTGCTGCAGGGCTGAGTTTTCTCTTCCATTCTCCAGTAAATGTGCGGCGGCGACACGCTTTGAGTTGAGGCTGGTGCACGCCAAGGGTAAAGTACGAGCAGGGAGGCAGGGAGGCTTCTGATTGGTTCTTTCCAAGTGGACCGCGAGGCAGTGATTGGTAGACGTTTCTACAGGATTATAGCAGCTTCAAAGGACAGCTCTTTTCCAGTCCTTTTTCAGAGCTCATCAGTAATGGATCGCTGTCGGGGTGTAAAGACCATTTCAACCAATATAACAAATAGTGTTTACTGGAGAACATCGTCAACCCTGCCTTTAAGGCAGTCTTTAGTGTCGGTATCTAACGCCGACAGCCGTGACAAAGCATCAGAATTTGACACCTTAGAAATGAGAACGGGCTGGTTGGGATTATTTTCACACAATTTTACAAACATGTTGCTCCACAAAAACATACTGTAAGTCATCCCCCTCATCTGCTGCTATAGCTCCATTCTGTGTCTTTGTGCTAAAAATATACAGCTTTTACAACAACAGACAGAACACATCTTTCCTTTAGATTTCGAGATTCACAACAACTCAGAAAAACTCCACTTTTTTATATAAATTAGTTTATTGCAGGAGTGCAGGAGTAAACATAAATTTAAACTTGCTTTACATATGTTGTTCACACTTATATCATTCCTACAATGTTCATATATTTATAGTGAAAATGTAAAATTGATAGTAAATTAGAAAAAATAGAGAAATAAAGAAAATAATAACTGGAATAAAAGCACGGAAAAGATTAAAGGACAAAACAAAAACTCCACTTTATGGTGTCCAAGGACAGATCTCCAGTCACAATGAGTATACTTGGATGTTGAATGCAGCATTCAACTGTCTTTTAAAACACACCAAGTTTAATTGAAATGAGTCTACCAGAGCCCTGTACCACGGGGTCATTAAAATCAAAAGGGCTCAACAGGAATGTGCTCCATGAACCTGCCTGTTAGATTATGAGATTAAGTACCTTGTGGGAAAACTAGAGGGGAAGCTCATGGACGGCCAAAATGGAAATGGTTCGTCCTCTGGGGAGCAGAAATGTGTTCGGTAAATGTCATGATAATCTGCCCAGGGCTCTTATGTGTGAATGGCCTGATTGTGGCACTGGAGCAAAAATCAGGGAGGCACCAGAATGAGGATTCATCTTTTGGTGCTCATCTGCAGAAAATTCAATGGAAATCCAGCCCATCATTTTGCAGAACCAATGTGTTGAACCGACGTCACCATCCTCACCACTGGTGGAACAACAAGACTGAACTCAACGGTCCATGCTAGCGACTTTGTGAAGATGTATTTTTGAGCTTAATGCTAACATCAGCATGCTAATACCACTGAAGCTGGTTAGTTAAGTAACCTCTTGATGCTTTGTGTTGCGTTAGGTGGAGGAATGATGGATGGGAGGTCTACGTCTATTTCTGCCATTTATTGTCTGGCTAGGAACCAAATATATAATCAATCCAATAGTGGTTGAGATATTTCAGTCTGGACCAAAGTGATGGACAAATCGACGTTGCCCTCTCTCGATCAACGTCGTTAGCGTGGCTAAAAAACAAAAGAAAAACCGTAGAATCGGAATGATTGATTTGTTTATGTATTGTCATCATCAAGCCCTTCAATCAGTGTGATGAATGACGAGGTGGAGACCTAGGGAGTGATCGACTCCGAGGCTCCTGTCTGCAATAAATCAGAGTCTGGGTTTCAAACCTGACAGACAAACAAGCTGCCACATCACGTCCATACAACTAGATTACATTACAGACAGCTAATATACTGTACACTGTATAATAACTCAGAACTCCTAACAGATTGTTTTATGTTTCTTAAAAGTGAGCAATCTTCCATCTCCACAAACCCAGAAACAAAAACAGATGTACTCACAGTGAACAGCCTGAACAAAAAAATCTCTTCATTTATATTCAGCTGAAGACGTCAGCCTTGATAAAATACACTGGCTTTTCTGTATATATATAAAAAAAAAAAGATGTGTGGTATAATATGAAGGCTTGAAGGCAGGTTGAAGACAGGTTGCAAATACGTGTGGTTTCATAATACGTGTCTGCACATGATGGAACAGATGGAGCCGTCATTGCAGAGTATTCCAGCGCATATTATAGATCCGGTGAAAATCCATCTTTGGACAAAATACACTGATGGCTTCTGGGTAGACTTTGTTTAGTTCACAACATTAAGCATGTGTTTACTGCGAGCGAAGGAGTCTCGCCGAGGGGTCTGACAAAGCGTCAGTATGTGTTAGGATGAGAACGTGTTGGGTGTTCATATCCCGAAGTGTTGTTGAGTTATTTTAAATTTACATTTGTGACGTGTTTTCCGTACTTATGTTATGTTATTTTTGTACATATTTTACTTAGTTTACAGACTTATTTTAAGGAAAACCATGATGTTTTTTTCTAAACCTAACTAAGTGGTTTTGTTGCCTAAACCTAACCGTTAAATGACACGCAAAAAGCCCAAAATGCGTTATCATGACATGTGGAATGTCCTTAAAATGTCGTGCTATTTATACGCCTTCCCATGAGATCAGGTTGGTATACAATAATACACTATAACCTATTCAGAAAAGTACAAATTAATTAACCATACAAAATGAAGATTTCTCTTTACTATTCCAGGGATGTCCATGCAAAATGTCAAAATTGTGGCGCACTGATCAGACAGGTCTGTTGTTCAGAGGTTCCCACCCCCTATCAACACCAACTGAATAGCTCTGGAATGAACTGTGTTACAATTTCAATCTTTCCAGAACCCCAAAATGCCACAATAACAATCTGAAACAGGATTTGTACTATTGTGTGTACGTATGGAAACACAATATCCCTCACATAAACTACACGAAGCTGTGGCTACAGGATAATTCCGGTCTTATCTTTAAAATAAAATGAGCTGGATGGGAAACGTGCAGAGTCAGAGAGTACATTGTGTAATCCACAGTGTGTCACACTGTCTATTATGAGCAAATGAAACCAGTGTTTAGCCCAGTTAAGCATAATAAAGCATGACTCAGCTCCCAGTCTGCAGGAGATGTCAGTTCCAGCTGTTCCTCTGAAAGAAATGCTGGAAGTAGTGAAACAAAGGAGGGAACACCAACCTCTGAGCAGCTATTGACACTTTGTTTTCCTCAACTTCCCACCACTGTGAAATCCTTCTACATCTCCTCAGGAGAAGCTGACTTCTCTCCACCTTTTCTAAAGGTGTCACCAGTACAGAGCGTTAAAATTGTTTTCTTATATCATCAGTTCATATTAACTGTGAGGTTTATTTAGCCAGGAACTAATGTTTGTGGTGATGGATGGGTGTGGAAGTGTTTGCTTTGAAAACTTGGCATCCTACATTCACATCCTGGCTCATTATACTCAATGTTGACAGTTTATAATGTTACCATGACTACCATCTTTCACTTAACGCAAATGAAATGGGCTCAGCTGCTCTAAAGATTAAGTACTATACCAGCGTGTCCGCAAGCTTTAGCTCTTTAACGACACACATATTCACCGACCGTGTTCAAAGGCTGTCTACAGTTTGACGTTTTTAGATGTATTTTCTTACAGTTCCAGGCAGCTGCTGGTTTCCACTCATTTATGTATGAAAATCTGTTAGCAGACAACTAAACCTCGTGTAATTCATCTTCAAGGCTGCATTCTTTTTGGCTTTGTTATTACGAATAACACAGAGCAGTTTAAATGGGACCTATTATGCTTCTGTGCTTTTTCCCTTTCCTTTAGTGTGTTATTTAGTTTTTACCTCTGCCAAGGCCAAAGGCCTAGGAAGGAGGTTATGTTTTCACCAGCATTGGTTTGTTTGTTGGTCTGTTTGTCCGTTAGCAGGGTTACTCCAAAAGTCTGTGATGGAATTGAATTAAATTTTTTGGAGAGTTGTGGTGTGGCACAATGAACAATCCATCAGATTTTGGTGGCGATACAGATTCAGGAATAGTTTCAAGAATTCCAATCAGCCAGAGCATTAAGACCCCAGGGTATTACACATGCGCAGTGTAGCTGATGACGCGTTGATGACACGTGACCCCGCCTTCTTCCTCCTTCTGAGAGCAGAGAGATACATGTGTGGATGTGTGTGCGGAAGCTGCTGGCTGTCCGCGGTGAGAGAGAACAAAGCTGTAGATGACGGGATGACCGACAACGTACTGCAGCGTTATACAGACATAACAAGGCTGCTGAATGAGAGAGGCATCGGAAACACACCATGTTACTAATAAGCCTTCCACCTCACGTAACTGCCAGCTGTGAGCTGTGATCTGTTTTTAAAGTCACGCGTTGGTGGAGGTCTACGCTCTCCGAGTGCAATTCTTGTGCATTTTCAAGGTCAATGGCAAAAGTTACTCTCCCCCAACAGAAACACTGCTCCTGAACCGCCTGAAATGCCTGGATTGAAGTCCTGCCTTTTCTTCTGTAACACGGTGATGTCATCAAGTAACACATTTGCAAAACGGCTAGTTTGGCACTCCCTCAAACAAAGCAGTGGAGTCCAAAGAGTTGGGTTCAGTTGACCAATCACAACAGTGGGCCAGCCGATCACAACATTCAGTGTCATTTTTTAACCATGTGAATAACACAGATAAAAAAATGCTTTGATACTCTGATGAAACTTATTAATCTAATTTCATATGAACGTATTTTGTAGACCGTACAGCTGGTATCTGGGTGTGACGGGATGATTTTTCCCAGTAACACAGTAGTGTAAAATGTCCTTACACAGTAACATACATGGAGGTATTCTGGGACAGAGCCCCTCAGGGACATGGAGGAAGAATGAAAGGACCTACTTCAGCACTCTGTGAAAACTTTTGTGTAATAACTCAGGAACATTTCTGCATTGTGCTCCTGAAATATGTTGCTTGTATTCCCCCTGCAGCAACAACTTCCATCCCCAGAATATAATCTACAACTCCACAAATGTTAACAATACACAGCTGCACAAATTAGACATCAACCTTAAACCTATATGTTATCCTTACAATATCATTTAATCTGTAGGTATATCTTGAAACTATTTAAAAAACGTAACTTTTTGTTTTATTATTTTCAACGCTTGTATATTTTATTTGCTTCGCTTTTTTCGCTTTGCTTTTTATTCCCTTCCAGAGTTGTGAGGCTTTCAAACTTCAAACTTTTATCAATATCTGTCAAGGGAAATGATTTTGCCTCTGGCTCATTGAGTTTCCAGGGTTCTAAGAATGTAAAAAAAGTACAACAATAAATGGAGCTACTCCCATTCATTTGAATTTATTGCATGAAAGATAAGAAAATTACCATAGAATTTAATTTGTGATTATCCGTTAGTCCCCTGCTAACAGCAACAAATTCAATAATCAATCTGTTGAAGCACCTAATCAGAAAACAATCCCATGTCGTCGCAGATAATACTGAGATAGTCCTGATAAATAGAAATGATTCTTTTAAATAAATAAGAACCTCATTAGAATTTCAGGAGAGTAATTACACACGGGTTCAGAATCAAAAGGCAAAGTACCACAGCTGCAGGACAGACGGAGTAAATATCTGCCGGATCAAAGTGAGGAAAAACTTCGACAGTAACCCCGTGGTTGGGACGCTGTGTAAAAACTTTAATTGACGCGGGACTCCGCTGGGGAACTTCTCCTCGGTGAGTGTCGGCATGAAAGGAAATCTGCTGAAAACAACTTTAAATATTTAACAAGCAATCAGTCACACTGTTGTTGGAAAGAGGAAAAGTAAACACACTTTGAGCTTCCTGATCGCTCACAGCTCGCTGAGCAGCAGGCAAACACACAAACATGTTATCGGGAATATTTGGTTTCAAATCAACACTAATAGCTTGAATTAAGCTCAATTAAAGACTCAGTCACAGGTTTAACACAGCTTTCTCACAGACCACATTCTGACTTGTCAAACACAGTCAAACAGTAACACCTGTGACGAGTCGAACTGCTGCAGAAAATGTCTGTAACGTGGCTGAGAAGTGTTGAACTAATGCAAAAGCCACAACACAAATACAACAATTTCATTGGCAACATTAATATTTCAGAACCCTTTACATCCTCTGTTTAATGCATTTAAAAAACTCCCTTCGGGATGACGATACAGAGTAACCACAGCAACGAGAAACATCTTTAAGAGATCTTATTTATTCTGTCTTCTGTCATCTTACTAGTCTATGAGAAAATGAGCCTACTTCTCTCTTGATTTATTACCTCAGTAAACATTGTAAACATGAGTTTATGGTCTCAATCACTAGTTTCAAGTCTTCTTCAATACAGCATGATGTTCATTTAGTAAATTATGGTCCCATTTAGAGTCAAATAGACCATAAAGCAGGGGATGCTTTAGGGCGGGGCTACCTTGTGATTGACAGGTCGCTACCACGGCGTTGTCCGGTCTGGCAGTTGTTCGTGTTTTCGTCTTACAACTTGAACCCTTTCGCAGTGAGTTTTCACTTCATGAAAGTTAATTATAACATTTTGGTCGCCTAGAAATGTCTTATTCAGCGTTCAGCTCCGCCCTCTCGTGTCACTTCTGATTGCAAATGACCAAGATGGTGACGGCCAAAATGCTGAACTCGAGGTTTCAAAACGGCAGTCCACAAACCAACGGGTGACGTCACGGTGACTATGTCCACTTCTTATATACAGTCTGTGGTCTGCTGTGAGAAAAGGTCTCAGCTGCAGTAATTTAAAAAGACAGAATCATCCAGAGTTTGGAGGGTTTCCTTTTTAGTCATCACAGACCTCGAGTCCCGCTCCAGATCATCTTTGCTGTTTTCGTACTCTTCGGTGAACCATGTTGTACAAAATGATGAGATGAGCGCTTCCACCATGTTGGATTGTCTCTCAAAGGTCAGTGTGCACGAGACGTCGTCTCTGTTGTCAGAGCTCATCACTCAGGCGTAAAATTACAACCTCACATTATTATGATAATTATGATTACACGGTTTTTCAAAGGTCCGGCCATGTCGCTGTCTCAGAAGAGCTTAGTTGTAATGCATGGAGTGATGTTGGCATTAACTGAAGCTTTTTAAAAAATGCTTTCAGCAGTAGGCTACTGTAACGTATCAAAAATACCAATTATGAACACACATGCAGCTGCCAAGTGGTTATGAAAGTCAGAGATAAGGACGAGGGCGAGGGCTTAATATTTTAAAAACACTGATAATGGTTCTGAAAGATGGGGAAATCATCCGGACTCAAAGGCAAATAACCTTCAGTTGAAGTTAGGGAGGGATACAGACACAAAAAACATGTTCATTTTTCCCTTCTAGGGAGTTGAGCCTGCAAAAATATCAATTTAAAGTTGAACACTGAGCTCAAGACACTGATATCTCTCTCTGTTATTGCTTAATACACATTTGGCCTCAAGCGAGGACCACCCCTGCCAACAGATTTGTTCTCAAGTAACCCCGTCTCCTACAAAATCACATTCCCGTTTAACTAAACAGCAGTCTCAATTATGTTTCAGGAGAAACATATTTTCTCCCGGATTACGGACGCAGTCTCACGGCAGTTCGTGAAATAGTCACAAAATTTAATCTATTTGATTCATGTACATAAACACAAATTTCCCTTTTTTTCATGACACTCAGCACGACTTTCAACAGCGTATTTTGTCATACTTTTTCCTACGAATGTCTAGAAACATGTGACACACTTGTCAATTTCCGCTCCAGTCTTTTCAAAATAAAACTACTTAGTTAGGCTTAAGAATAGATGGACATAGTTAGGTTTAGAGAACAAAACTACTTAGTTATATACTTCCCGGTTCACAATTACATAGAGTACATAATAATTGATTTTGTGCTTTATGTACACGAATCAATTCATTAAATTTCGAGACTATTTCATGAACTGCTGTGGGACTGGACTGTTTTAAACACATGGTTAACGCTGTAAACTGAAACAAAACAAAACCAAAAATTCCACAAAACTACTTGGGTTAGGTTTAGTAGACTACGTTTGTTACATTATTAAATTACGGACGTGAATTCAAATAAGTGAATGTTGACTTTTAGTTTCACACGGGACACGAGCAAGTCCTGTGTTTGTTTGATCCATCCACTACCCTGACCTCCATCCCTATGTGGACTTCCGTGGACTATCATTACAAACGTATTTGTGATACGTCAAAAACAAATGTGATCCACGGCAAAATATGTTTCCCTCAAAACGTAATTCACAATGTAGTTTTGTTATATGGGAACATCATTTTTAGGAGATGAGTACCAGTGATTTAAGGTGATTATGATGATTTTAAAGTGATTTTCTTGTACCTAACTAACAAAACGTTTGCAGGGGGAACACAGGTGCAATTAATAACATTAATTATGGCCCCGTTTCATTTAGGTGGGCGAAGGGCCCTGGTATTGTGGATGCTGGCTCACTGGAATGGCTGTGACACACTAAATATAACGGGGCCATAATTAACGTTATTAATTACACCTGTGTTTACCCTGAAATTACATGTCTAAATGGCTGCTGTACTGTTCAATGAGTCATGTAGTCTCTCTCTCTCTCTCTC
>CAKAOI010047694.1:0-34299 GCA_916701655.1 Sebastiscus albofasciatus
TATATAATATATATATATATATATATATATTATATAGTCATCTTTAAGATATGCCTTTATTTTGAAATTCCCATGCACCATGCAGACTTTATGATATCAGCAAATATCGTATCGGTGTCCAAAGAATCAATATAATATATATATTATATTGAATATATATATATATTACACATATATATTGATGTGTTCGCGTTGCATCGATGATATTGGATCGCTGATCATTGAATCAATACATCGATCCACATTGATATATCGTTACAACCCTACTCGTTACAATAACCGTTGTGGTCTACATCGTGTGTATGTATGAAACTGTGATTATGGCAGTGTTATATATTAAGTGTCTTATATAGATTCTTTTCTTTGTCCGAGATGGCAGAACTCCCACAAACATACAATAGGTTTATATGCTGTACAGTAACAATGGGTCTGTAGCCATTTCTACTGGAAATCAGACCCCAGGCAGTGAGTTTGTCGAGGCTGACGGTGTTGGAGCAGGAGGGGGGCGAATAGCAGAGAGCTGAGATGTTAACAGAGGAGTGAAAGTTTCTGGTGTCTCCGCGTTTACTGTCGAGGCTTGTTAACCGACTGACTGATGGTTTGATGGCAGTAGGAGACGTCCTGTTGACTCACACTGTGGGTTACCCTGGTGCGGAGGCGGCTCGGCTTCTCTGGAGCTCTGTTTGACAAACACACACACACACACACACACACACACACACACACACACACACACATATAGTCACGGCGAACTGGGATAAGTTAAAGAGCGTGTGTTGCAGGCAGCGAGCCTGTTCTGTTTGTTCAGATGTTTTCCCACAGCCCCTGTTAAAGCGTGGAGACATCAGACCCCCGCCGAGCTGTTTAGTCTGTCATGTTTCTGCAGGTCACTGGCTGGACACGTGCACATGCACTCCTCCATTTGTCACCGTGACATATCACTGTCGAGACATATTTTCTCATTCATGCACCAACTTTCACACACTCATTATTGTTCCTCTTGATCACTTAACCTGTTGCATTAACCTTCAGGTGCTTCTAGCTTCTCTTTCTATTAGGGGGTGTAAGAAAATATTGAGTATCACAATTCTCAAAAACGCTATCTATTTTTAATTACATGCAAATATGAACTCAGTCAATACTTTATTTCATTTGCAAATATATGTGACCTTTCAAAGTAGTGCTATGATGTAGGATGTGACAGAGACTGGGATAAATGCAAATGATCCCACTGTTCCGATTGCATAAAAAAATTAAACTTATTACTCAGATTTGATACATATGGGAGTGTGTTCTTTATACTAATATACGCAATATATCACCTTGCTCACAGTATCGCAATATAACGCAATTTATTGCACGGCTGTGTTGAATACTCGATTCTGATTGGTCAATCACGGCGTTCTACGGTCTGTTTATTCTTTATAACACGCCATTGCTATGGGCGCAGTTCCGATGTCGGACTCTGGCGGACCGTTTTCGTGTAAAATTATTGATTTAGTTGTGTAATAAGCGGGATAATGTACAGCTAGCGGGTCATTGTTGTGAAAGAAACCCCTTCAGCGCGATGAGAGACCCCTCCGCTTCGCGTGCGGCATCGCCCTGTCTGGGTTTCTTTCACAACAATGACCGGCTCGCTGTACATTATCCTTTACATATTGAATCGTAACCCCTGTATCATGATGCGTACAGTATCGCCAGATTCTTGCCAATACACTGCCCTACTTTCTAGAGAGATGCAACTTTGTAATTGTCTATGAAACATTTACAGTATAGATACTTTGGTGGACTTGTCTTTAGTCAGTTTATATGATGCAACAGTGTTGGAGGTTCCCAACAATGGTGCGGCATGGATCACCACCTCTGTTTTCAACTCTATTTTAAGTTGTCTGCAAGTCTCGTCTCCGGTCGTGCTTTTGCAATCACCACACTTAAGGTGTGGTTTTGTCTGTAGGCTCACATTTATGTCTTGTTTACCCACAAAGTCCCATCAGTCAGCTTTTGTCTCTTACACAAGGATGAACATCATGTTTGGCGCCTTGTGCCTCACCCTGATTCACCCGATGGTTTGGGTGTTTTGGTGCTTTCCAGAAAGGCACTGAACAATCTCCTCATGTTTACGTTTGCTTCCCTTTATTACTCAGTTTTGCTAGGAATCCAATGTCTGTGTGTGTGTGTGTCTTAGTTTAGCCACACTGACACTTGACGCTTTTGTGGTTCTTCTTTTTTTCCCCCAGTTGCTCAGGGAGGGTGTGGTGTTTCCTTTCCTGTTTTGTCTCTAAATGTTAGTTAGTCAACATTTTAATTGCACTCCTGCGTTTCTTGATGTTTCGGGTTCCCTTTTGGCGGCTGGCAGAGTGATAGGATAGTTTTGATTTTGATATTTTCCACTTTTTACTTTTTGTACTTGCAGAATAGTTAACTAACAGCGTGATCCATTTTCTTCACACCCCCGTTCTATCACACAGCCACACCCTGTATCTCCCCCGCCATTCATATTCACCGTGGAAGTTTTAGTGATAGAAAACGCCCTCTCTGGTGACGTGAAACTCTTGAATTCATAGAATTATCACACTGAAAAAAAACATCCTTTATTTACTTTTGCAGAGTAAATAAGAATCAATCAAACAGGCCTGTCGTTACTCGTGCATGTTGAATTGAATGTTGTGTTTCTGTGTCTCTTTAGGCCAGGAACAAGGAAACGGGAATTCTGGCTGCGGCCAAAGTGATCGAGACAAAATGTGAGGAGGAGCTGGAGGACTACATCGTTGAGATCGACATCCTGGCTAAATGTGACCACCACTACATCGTCAAGCTGCTTGATGCATTTTACCATGACAACAAACTGTGGGTAGGTAACACAGGAATCTGGTTTAAGACAATTAGCTGTAAGTGTAAACCACATACTTCTCAACCCTTCTCTCTTTTCCGTTTCACCTTTCCTTTACCGAAAAAGAATATGAAACGCCCACACTGATCACCGTGTTTGCACATTTTAGCACTTAAACTTAGTTTAGAAGTATGCTGCTGCGTGGGAACACTGAGATCAAGGCTGCTGGTGTATTAGACTGGTGCATAATGTACCAAAGGGACCTTATCTGCTGTCCACACTGATACCCTCCTCACTAGATATATCCTTTCCACTGTGTCGAGGAGTTTCTGTGTCCATCCACCGAGTTTTCTTTGCAACCTTTCCAAACAGAGCCACAACACACACAAACCTGAAATCAGCGGGGAAGTAGAAAAACAGATCTTTTAACCATGTTGGCAGGCTCATGGGATGTTTCATTTCAGTCTGTGACTGCCTTGTTATTTTTAGTGCAACAGTATCTCATCCAGAGTATATTTCTCCTACATATGAAAGCTCTGTTGAATAATAAAGATAAGAAACGCGGATTGCCTAAATGGGGATGACAGGAGACCTCCCCCAGGGTGACGTAATACATCAGAAATGACCCAATCCTCACCCTGATGTTACAACAAGAATGAAGATTGATTTCAGTTCAGTGTTTTCTGCTCTCGAGTTATGCTCCCTCGCTGCACTCGCTCACTGGGTCAAGTGTTCAACTCCCTCTGTAATCTCCCAGTCTATCTGGCCAAGAAAAATAATAGTGACCTCATGCTGGGGCACGACCTTGAATATCTGAGGAATTACAAGGCAGTGTTAAGGCTAAAGATAGTTGTGTGTAGTGGATTAAAAATGTAAGATTTAGAGTTTGGATTGAACAGATCTGTTATTACAGTATTCTCCCTTCTTCAGTTATTACAACATTAGTAATTGTTCAACATATTCTCATGCATGAAAACGTTATTCCTCCCTTTTCGTTCGTTTTCCTATGAATGTTTCAGCAACACGTGTCCATTTCCGCTCGTTGCATACGTACAGTCTTTTCAAAATAGACCTCTGTCTTCACAGGAAACAACTTGATTAGGTTTAGACAATAAAACTACTTAGTTAGGTTTAGGACAATATTTTGGTTTGGCTTAGAATAACACTAGCAGTGGCGTTACTTAAGTATGTAAGTTACATGACAAATAGATCAACGCTGACTTATGGTTTCACACGGGAAATGAACACCAGTTTCCTGGGTGAAAGTCTGGTGTTTTTTCACCCATACATCCACCCCGACCTCCTTATGCTGCGTTAGCCGCTATTTATGTTTCCTGGTTCACGATTGCGTGAATTACACACAAATTTATTTCGTGTGATATACATGAATTACAGTGTGTTTACTTTCCGTAGGTATAGCTATGAACAGTGTATGAGACCAGCCTGAGTTGTTAAGTACATTGTTAAAGTTGAAAGATGTAAGATTTCAGCCCTGGCACACCTGTGGTTCATGTGTTAACAGCAAGTGCGGTTTTGTACGACAGCAAACACTCTTTGAGCAGATACTTTGTCAGAAATTACAGGAAGAGCCATATCTGTTTACACTTCTGCCAAACAAGCTCACGTTGTTTTAATAAAGAAGTCCGTCAATAATAGCTATAATCTGATTCCATGCCGTGCACAGCGTGAGTAGTCTTTAGCACAACAGCAGGGCACCGTAAAGTTAGTCACCCTGCTGAGAAGTGGAGACCTGCGTCTAACAGCTCTTTGTGGCTGCGGCTTTTTCTTCTATTACTCCCTTGCAAAAATGAAAAATGAGCCACCGACTAGGGCTGGACGATTTCGAAGAAATATGTAAATGGGATTATTTTGACTGATTTTGCGATAATAGAGGGAACGATCATTTTACATTGTTATGCTCATTTTCATTGAAAAATGTGCAGGGATCTGTACCAAAGATGTTTTAAGTCTGTAGAACATGATGTGTAGGCCAGGACATCTCAGTAGCACCATAATATTTAATTTAAAACGGTATTTTGACACACATTTTGCCTTTTTAAAAAATATTGCGTCTCCCGATTTGAAATATGCAGCCATATTGCGATTTGGATAAAATTGCAACTAATTGTGCAGTCCTACCACTGACAAAAAAATGGCAAAAATGATCTTGTTTTATAGATGTATTTCTGATGAACAGTCCTGAATAGTTTCCTGTGACTGCTTCAAGACTAAAGCCACCCCATATTTCACAAGTTGAGTGCTTTGATTGTGAAGTAGCGGCAGTAGTGTGTTCGGTTTGTTCACTCCGGAAGTCTACTACTTGCAGAAAAAAACGCTGAACATAATAGCAACAAAAATGGTATTTCATTTCAGGAAAATCTTTCATATTATAACTTTCACACCAGGAAAACATGACCAACACTGACAAACTCGAGGAACACTTCAAATTCTTGAGTACAACACAAACATCACACACTTCAAACCTGAC
The DNA here is from genome assembly GCA_916701655.1 of Sebastiscus albofasciatus. NCBI lineage: Eukaryota > Metazoa > Chordata > Actinopteri > Perciformes > Sebastidae > Sebastiscus > Sebastiscus albofasciatus. Next base: position 5,319 of record CAKAOI010047694.1, read on the forward strand.
AAACCGTCTAGTTATGACCCGTCTCTGCCTATACATACACACACACACACACATGCTATGCCACAGCCCTAGAACAGAGCTATAGTCGTGGTTGTGTCGGCCATAGCTGGAATTCCTGAGTGTGGAAGGTGAACGTCCTCCATCAGTCAAAGCTAGACTGTCAGACTGTGTTAGTTTGTGCTGAAAAAGTAAAATGTGCAAACATCCCTTCCTGCAGCATTTCTACCACAGGCTTCCTGTGTGCGTCTGTGGCTTCAGACTGTCAACTTTTACTCACCTCCAAGCTGTGCTCAGATACTAATGTTTTCTTTTAGATTGTACATATAATAATTCATGATCTGTTATTCAGCCTGTATTTTAATAGCAACCAACTTTTCTGGTTTAGTACAGAAACTCACAGCGGATAAAATGGACATATGAGCATCCGACCAGCAGCAGAATAACAAGCTCTGCACCTCCTTGCTATGAGTGTGTCTGAGGCCAAAGGATCTCAACAATTAGCCCAGTGGTTGGTGGTCAGGCCTCAGTAACCTCCGGTTGGGTGGACTGGGCAGGGGTGAGATGATGCATTCCAGTACCGACCCACCCGTTCTGCTTTCTACTGAGCAAGAGAGGGATAGAGGAAGAAAGAGAGAGAGAGAGAGAGAGAGAGAGAGAGACAGTGAGAGAAGGGCTGTTTGTTCCCGTTCAGGAACAATCTGGTCTTCAGGCTAGAGGGGCAGTCAGGCCCACAGCGTGAGAAAAAGAGGGCCTTTAACATTGGGGACGAGACTGCTGACATCAGCACACTGAGAAGAACGAACAGTGAGAGAAAGAGAACAGATAAACATATGAAAAAGAGAGACAATAAACACAGAGGAGAACTTACACTCAGCATTTAGAAGCATAGTTAAGCCTGTCTGATTAAAGGGCTTGTTTAGCCAAACGACAACAAAACCCACTTAGCTTTACTTTGCAATATCTATGCTTCCACCCAAATACTAATAGAATCCATAGGGACTATTTCTCCAGTGGAAAGTATCTAAAATACGTAACGTAAAAACTAGGGCTGTCAATCGATTAAAATATTTAATCGCAACTTAATTGCACATTTCTTATCTGTTCAAAATGTATCTTAAAGGGAGATTTGTTAAGTATTAAATACTCTTATCAACATGGGAGTGGGCAAATATCTATTCATCTGAACCTTTAAATATAGAATGATGGGAAACATCTTTTCTTGTGTATTGTGTTCCCAGACTCTGTCAAACTTCAGGCTCTTCAAAATAATTCTATACAAAGTAGGTAGAGACGAGTGGGATCTCGCTGTAACACAGCGAGATGATGACAATACTTTTTAATGTCATTATATTTTTGCCATGATTTGCATACAGTGAGGTCTACAGTACATAATGTCACCGGCTGTGGTTGCTTGGAGACTTTTTATGATGACACTGGAAAGCAAATCAATAGAAATCGGTATGTTGAGTCTTTTTTGGCACCGCCTCATGAACACAGAAGCATTAGTCATGTTCATAGAGTGACAAAGTTTAACAGTGTGTCACGGTTTATATGCTCATATTTCTTTCTTTATTATTGCAGTTTCTAAACAGGTCATTCTTGGCAAATAGCCTTTTACATCATTTAGATGTTGTCTGAATGAGGTGGGAAATCACTGTGACAGTACAGAGCTGTGAGTCGCAGGAATACTGCAATGTCAGCGAGGCCTGCTCCGTTTTTTTAAAGCTTTTTGGATTTTGTAGGCTGTGTCTAATTTGGTTCAGCTTGTCTCAAAAGAAAAATCAGGCACTTAGGTTAAGCTTGTGTCTGCATGTGTTCAGCCCATAGTAGGTATGCTTTGCATGTAGCTTGACCGGTCGGGGCACATTCTTCACCATAGCACAACATGTCATCCAGAATTGTTTCAAGCAGGAAGAGAAAATCTGGCTGCAGAGACACTGACGGAGACACAAACCAGTTGCTTGTGACTCAGTGGTGTAATGTACAGCTGTTTAGGTTGGGCAGCACAGTGTGTTGCTACTGAAGGGCAGCTCATTTCATTTAAGGGGGGTGGTTTCTTAAACAGAGGGGAAATTGAAATAATGTTTGGTTAGCGGTGAGCAGGAATGAGGAAATAGTTCATACCGAGATTTGTAATAAACCTCTCTCTGGGGAAGCGTTTAAAACTAGATTGTTTTATCAGTATTTACAGCACTGCATGGAGATATTGTTGAAAACACCTTTTAACTATACTATATTCTATACAAATTTTAATCTAAATTTCAACTTCTGGTGCGTCTCAAATTGGCAGTTTCTGGAAGAATCCAAAATACACGATAAATAGGTACAGGAAATGTTAATTTACAGGCCTCGAAAAATGTCTGTAAGCATTAACTTTTTTGTCCACCAGCCACTGTGGCTGATAGATTACAAAATCTACCAGCCACTCCATGGATTTCCATTGTTTTTTGGCTGATGGTGGTGATGGTGAGTGAAGTAAATCTAGCAGCCACTTTCATATTTTATCAGCATTTGGCCGGTGGCTGGTGCTAATTTCCGACCCTGGATATAACAAGAATGGGACGGACGTAAGGTCACAGTGACCTTGACCTTTTGACCACTAAAATCTAATCAGATAACGATATATCAACCAATAGTACTTTTTAAAACATAAATAAATAACATAAACTAACAATCTTGAGCAAACAATATCCAGATGGAGTTTTTGAGTGTTAAACTTTTTTTTAATTTGCAACTGGGAATGACAAATTACAGGCAAAGTTACAGATGAAAGATAGTTTTAAACCAAGTGTTCAGTGCTTTAAGAGAGCTTAAGTCAGGTCTTAGTTTGTGTTAAGAGAAACAGAGGTTAAAAACAGAAGGCAGTTCATTGTGATCCAGTGAGGAGATATGAAGGCTGGGAGCAGCAGAGCGTGTAACACACAGCCCAGACCGTCTTTCCGCTGTCCTTTCAAGAGACCATGACGAAGTGAAACATCCTTGATAACACGTGACAAAACAAGTGGGGTTTGTCTATCCGAACTTAACAAAAGCACATTTGTTTCACCTGATGAGTTGCATGCCGGGCTTGACATTCCTCATCTTTGAGTTTTCCACGTGCATGGACGTATGTACATTTCCTCGTACAGAGTCATCTGTACCTGCTGGGGTGTTTTTGTACCTTTTGTACTTATAATTCTCTTCATGGCTTTGTCCGGACTGAAACTCCACGCCCTGTCCAGTACCAGGTTGATTCTTTGACGGTGTTGTCATAGCAAGCAGGACTCGATGATTAAATCAGAGTGACGTCACCCAGCAGGTATCCTGCGTACACCACCTAGGGTTGATCTTTAACCAGATTAACTGTTCTGGATGGGATTAATATGAAATCATGTGGTGTCTTTATTTTCTTTGGTCCCACTGTACTTGAACATTTAGAGGTTTTTCTGACAGGCAGAGTGTGAGAGACTGACTATGTAAGGAGAGGAAATGAAATTGTTGGAAGTTGCTGTTGGCCAAGACACCATTTAGGGAGGTGTTCTCATATGTCTCTCTCTCTTTCTCTCTCTCTCTCTGTGTTTTTACTTCACTGCTGAACTGGTATTTATATGTGTGTCCCAGTAACTGTGTACAGTTACACCCTGATTGTTTATCAGACACTTTAGTCTGAGTCCAGCTGTCCACTTTCCAAAGTGTGTACTCTATAGTACTTTCACTAACAGACGTCAAAGAGTATTTGACTAATGTAGAGCAGGGGGAGCTCTCCAGGTACTGATGACATCATATTAACATGTCATCTTCTTTCCTCTGGTTTGCTTTACCAAAAATAAATTGCCAAAATAGTGTGAATAGGAATGACTGGGAATGTTGCACTACCAAATTGTTGTTGTTTTGTCCTCTGGAGAGTTACGATGTATGTTATTAATTAACTCGAGCTCATTTTACTGCCGCACACTTCCTAAATTACTCTCAAGTTCAGGTGCCAAATCTTTATGGTCTATCAGTGCTGAATGTTTCTAGTCAGAGAATCAAAATCAATTCATTAACAGTATTTTTTTTTTTTTTTAGATTTGAATAGAAAATACTTTTATTATTCATTATTATTATTATGAATTTTAGCATGCAAAAGGCAGAATTTTGTCTTTGGTTTGCATGTGCAAAATCTGTTATTAAAACACAATGTGTCACATCCAGACAGGACACATTAAAACACATTTATATAAAAACACAATACACAGTAGAAGCTACGTTAAAAGAAGCACCAGGTACTCGATGGTGATGGTGAGGACTGAATCCAGGTTAAATAAATAGATATAAAATGCTGTGTGCTGAGGTAGCGGGCTGGCTTCACAAAGTAGCTGTCCTTACTGATTAAGATACTTTATGGCAATAGATGTTTTTCTTTGCACAGAGGACTCTGTACCTTTGCCCCGAGGCCAGTAGCTGAAAGTGATTTTATCACTTACATTTGAAAAGATGCCCATATAATAATTGGACAAATATGAGTTGTGCATGTATAATATTCACAAAGCTCAAGTTTAACCTCACCCCTTCTCCCCTCCCCCCCTTTCATTCCCCAGATCATGATCGAGTTCTGCCCCGGAGGTGCTGTGGATGCCATAATGCTAGGTAGGCCTCTTTCTCTCTTTTTGCTCTCTGCGTGTTTTCATAAGCACTCCACCTTCTTCCCTGTCACATGAGTCGAGTCCCACACCTGCAGCGGTGCTGAGACTACACCTGTCCCTCCAAGGAAGTGTAGACATGATAAAAAAGTCAAAGATGTGCTGCCAATCTGTGCTCTAGTTTGTAGAGAAAACATCTAGAAAACCAACATTTATCCCAATACTGTTGCTCCGAACATGATCATGCACGCTCTTCATCAGTCTGGCCCTGAATGCTCTAGAAAGCAGTCAGACATAGTGTGTCTCCTCCGGTGTGGGAAAACCCCCCGGTCTGTTTTCACTGGGTAATCCACATCCTCATAACTGTCTGTACCCCCACTGCAGCTAACCAAACACAGACACGGTAGAATAAAGTCTGCAGGGCAGGGACTAGCTTGGATGTGAGAAAGCTTTTCTGATCTGGGATTACTTATCCAGCAACTCTATCTGAGAGACTTCATTGATATCATCACCGGTTTACCTTTTTTCTATTTTCTCTGGCGGAGTTCACACACTACATCAGTCCTCAAGACTTTGTTTTATGATTGTATGTATGCCGTATATGGAATCTGCGAGGTGTGCACAATGGGTTTTGAACCCTCTCAGCTAGTTTTCTCAACTCTCCTACCACTGTATTTAACCATCTCCTGCCTCTCCTGCCTTTATCAGAGTTGGATCGCGGGCTGACGGAGCCGCAGATTAAGGTGGTCTGTCGCCAGATGCTGGAAGCTCTGGACTACCTCCACAGCATGAAGATCATCCACAGAGACCTGAAGGCCGGTAACATCCTCCTCATGCTGGATGGGGACATCAAACTGGGTGAGGATTTAGATATTTATACTTTAGAATATTGTTAGTTGTAGGTGCTTCTACAAAGTTGACATTTAACTCTAGCATTCCTAGAATGCAAGATTTTCTTGACCACTGACTGTTATTCATTGTGAAGGCATTAGGGCTGGGCAATATGACGATATATATTGTCAACACGATATTAAAAAGTCTATCGCATATATTTTTCTGTATCGTTTTGAATGCGATATAGGCTAGGCCTATAATTATTTATTTCTCTATAAAATATCACTTAAAACTTTATGCTCACTTTGCACCCAAGTTCTTAAAATGAGAAAATACTCAACACTTTTCATTTGTCAAGTAAATACGGTATGCTGCAAACCATTGCAAGTCGGAAGTCGATAATTCCGAGTCGGTTATTTATACTTCCAATCTAAATGCGTCCCAGTGTATCTGCTCGGGGAAGACTTGGACGCCCACAGCAAACTGATGTTTGTATGTGTATAAGTATATAAGTGTCTGAGCTTTGCAAGCATCTTCAGAGAACCTACATCATTTACCACAGCGCCAATAGCGAAGAGAAACGTATATAAAGTACCCATCTTTGAATTAACAACTAGAAAATCCTGGGGCGAAATATTTCTGAAAATCTAATTTATGGCATTTTAAGGATCTGTGGGAACCCTGTTGTTAAAAGAGACAGGAAGAGTAGACTAGTACTGCATGATCACAAAGACTTCTGTCAAGCACAAATCAACTGAATGGAAATAGCAGCTACAATGTTGTTACAGCACATCTCAAAACACAAACACTACATAAAGTATGTGTGCCGCCATGTTGCTGTGATGCCAGGTGTGTTTATGTTGGCGAGTTTCCGACTTGGAATTCCGACTTGAATGGCCGTTCCATTGAAATTTTCCGTGTCGGAGTTCAGAGTACAATGGATTGCAGCATTAATTCACACAGGAGTATACAAAAATAGGTTTTACCATATGGTTATTTCATGTATTGTAGACTATTTATTTATTGAATTACCAGAAAACATGATGTATCGTGATATATATATATATATATATATATATATATATATATATATATATATATATATATCTATATATATATATATATATATATATATATATATCGTTACGATATATTATATGAAATGACCTATATCGGGATAGATTTTGACTATATCACCCAACTCTAGTAAGCATCATTGTGACCAAGTGCCATTTTTGTCCAAGCTCACACATCTACACAGGTGTACAAAGTCTGAAAAATGCAATCTGAGAAATGCAATATGAAGTATGTTCAGAGAGTACTAGAGGATTCGGTGAACATAATTAAAATTTATGGGTTGGATTTGGATCAGATTTGTAAGGCCCAGTGTAATCTCTCTGTTTGTACATCCCATCATTCACAGAGAAAACCATTTCCCTGCCAAAATGATGCAAGTGGAACTAATTCTCAGATAAACCCCACGTTCCCATTGCACATTACAGGTTACCTCTGGAACTCTGGTCTGTTGTTTCTTTGGCTTACATGTATGCTGTCATATGGGCTGAACACACACACACACACACACACACACACACACACACACACACACACACATGCAGCCACATTAAAGCTGTCACACATACACACACACAGTCAGAGGCCCTGTACTGCTCCTGCTTCGCCGTAGGAGGATCATAAGTGGGCATTGTGTGGGGGAAACTGCATTCTCAGAAGTTTGTCATATTTTCATTTATTGGCTTTTTGAAGAGTTCTCCACATTCTTCACATTGCACAGCTGAAGTTGTGGATCCAACCCGTTTCACCAGCAAAGTGCAAAGTGTAGTTTCCAGGAAAGGAAAAGGGTGTCTTAATGTGCTTTATGTACGTGCAAGTTAAGGAAGTGCAGACTTTTTTCCAAATGCCTGCCTGACAATTGGATCCTCAGACATAAAACAAAAAAAAAAGATATATATATGTCTCTCTTTTGCATGCATAATGTTTTACTTCCTGTACTGTCTTTGACTCTGTTATTTTGCACTCAGTCCTGACCAACAAACTTACATTGTTCACTAAGACACCGCAGTTTGATATAATTACTGGGAGTTGCCTCTTTAACCTCATTAAGTAATTTGCCGTTTCCAAACTAAACTAACTACATGTTAATTCAAACAAGGTAGCAATTACCTGTCTGCCAATTACCTGTGATACGTGGCAGTAAACACTATGTTCTACCATGCAGAACAACGTGTCCTAAACTTTTTGGCTAATGCTTATAAAACGCTTCAGCGACTGTTGACCTTGAGGTATGTTCAGCAGTTGGACCAATTTTAAGAGTTACATACTTGTTAAGAGAACAAACAGAAGAAATGTGTTCCATGCTGCTTTATCAAGGAAAGGAAAATCAATATAGGACAGGCAACAACGCAATATTCTTATTTATGCTCACACTTTAATACATTATCTGAATTTTCCACTTAAAAATCCTAAGATCAAATCACTAAATCCCAGTCATGACTATCATTTCTATTCTTTGAGTTTGTTGGGATTCCCTAGTTCCTGATGGTGTGGTGCATTATGGGAACCTTAAGGTATGAAGGGTATAAATATTTGTGTATAATGATGATAATGCTTCATGAGAGACACACCCTTGGTGATTACTTAAGGGAACATAATGTAGGTTAAACTCAGTGACACAGCAGGTTTTACTGCAGCTTTGCCAGAATGAACTGACGTGTATTTGACCTCTGGGTTTGATTGGTATGTTCTTACCAGAATATGTTACCAGTAGGGCTGTCAATTGATTTAAATATTTATTTGTGATTAATCGCATGATTGTCCATAGTTAATCAGGATTAATCACACTTTTTTTTTATCTTTTCAAAAAGTACCTTAAAGGGAGATTTGTCAAGTATTTAATACTCTTATCAACATGGGAGTGGGCAAATATGCTTTCTTTATGCCAATATATGTTTATATTTAATATTGAAAATCAATTAACAACACAAAACAATGACAAATATTGTGCAGAAACCGATGCCACTTTTTTTCAGACTGAGTACAAGTACCCATAGAACCTATTTTCGTTCACATATCTGGAGGTCAGAGGTCAAGGGACCCCTTTTAAAAATGACCATGCCCGTTTTTCCTCGCCAAAATTTAGCGCAAGTTTGGAGCGTTATTTAACTTCCTTCGCGACAAGATAGTATGACATGTATGGTTGGGTACCAATGGATTCCTTAGGTTTTCTAGTTTCATATGATACCAGCATCTTCACTCTAGCTTTAAAACTGAGCCCGCTACAACCTCCAAAATAACGGCTCTTTGGATTTTTAAGCAAATTGTCATTAGTGCGTTAAAGAAATTAGTGGCGTTAAAACGAATTTGCGTTAATGTGTTATTATTGCCTTAACTTTGACAGCCCAGGTTACCATCCTTCAGGATATTAATGTGCAAACTTTTACTTGATGTACAATAAAAGCAGTAGTACTATTTATTGTTTTATATGACGTAAACGTTCTCTCTGCAAAAGTTTAGACTGCAACAGTCTGAAATTATATATTTGACTGCAAGGTCAAAGATATTTGAATTGTAGTCTGCAAAACCAAGACAGTCACTTATGTCCCCGTAATAGAACATGCCAGTTTGTAATTGAAACAGTCAGTCTGCTGCCTCGTGAGGAAAGGCCTCAGCCAAGAACTCAACCCTGGGCACGCCACACGTAATATTTGTACTTGCAGAGAAAAAAAATGTGTTCAGCCAAAGTGAAAACAGCACCCCTGTAATCTGAGGGTCGTGTCAGGAAATGGGGGCAGCTTGTTTGGGCAACTGAGCTGCTGTAAATTCCCTGATTCTGGCTTTGTGTCTCAATGTCATGACAGTTTTACAAGCTACAAACTGTTCGTCTTCTTCAAAGGAGAGAAAAGATGGTATTTTTTGAACTGGCTTCACTCCCTCTTAAATGCTTTTTGGGAATTTCTTTCAACTGTCTCACGTCATCTGTTTTTTTTTTTGTCTCTCTTCATTCTTGTAGCTGATTTTGGCGTGTCTGCGAAAAACACCAAAACCTTACAGAGAAGAGATTCTTTCATCGGAACGCCATACTGGTGAGTAAGACGTTACATCAGAGCACCATTAAAACTGCAGTTGGTAACTTTGAGCAAATATGATAAAAGTTATTTATATAAAACGGTCATTATATCCTGACAGTAGTGCATGAGACAGATAATTTGTGAAAAAAATAATGTTCCTCTGTGTCATCCGGTGCTTCTAATGGCATTTGCAAGATTACACAGCGCCAAAGGAAATAACCAATCAGAGCCGAGGAGTCCGTAAATAAGCTGTCAGTCACTGCGCAAACTCATGAACTTTGATCAAACGGTCAAACTACTTCTCATTTTACGGCTAAACGGTACACCATAAGATGTTTCTGAAAACATTTGAGGCGAGAAATAGGCAAAAATTAGTAACAGAATCTTGATTCACATATGATCAGCGCTGCCAGAGTTCGCGAGCTTCACGAGCAGTGATTGACAGCTGCTATTGAGACAGCTCAGCTCCGATTGGTTGTTTTCCTTCGGGCGCGGTGAAATCTTGCAAATGCTATTAGGAGCACAGAAGGACACAGAGGAACCTATTTTTTTCCACAGATTTTTTTGTCTCATGCACTACTGTCAGGATATAGTGACAGTTTTATAAAAATATTTTTTATTTTTATATATTTTATCATATTTGCTATAAGTTACCATCTGCACCCTTTTAAGGGTAAGAGCTATGTATGAGTTTAGGATGGATTGAAGATTCTGATTTTATTTTTCTAGATATTCAATTGAGAAAAATCAAGATATGTCATCAGATTGATGCAACATCCTACATCCAATGTAATCCAATGTGATTTGGGACATTGTCTGCAGTGACAACCTGAGCTAAAAGGAAAATTTAGCATATAGCAAAATCTCCAACTGTAAACATATCAACCATCCCTATATGTGATATATAAACGGGGGATTATGGCTTGTTGGGAACACATTTCCTGCCACCCACAACACTACCATAATACTTGAAAGAGCATGATATACACACATTCAACCCAATAGCTCAACTCAATGCTTTAATGTTGTCCCAGCAGCGTGGTGGTTCTCTCACTCTATACCTGAACAGATTAGAAAGACTCCCTTTGAAGTCTCCACAGTGAACCTCGCTCCATACTGTTATCCCCTGTGTTGCAGCCAGTTAACCATTGACCAGAACAGGTTATCATCCATCAGCAGTACCCTCCTCAGCTCATTGGAAACATGACCGTGCCCTCATTTTGCACAATCCTGAAAAGAATATTGTTTACAGTTTTTCGGTGTATACCTTTCCCTTGAATGCACTGATTAGCAAAGTCAACAAGAAACGGGGAGCACACATTTGATTTGTTGCGCTAGAGTAAATTTAAGAGCTCAGGGGTTAGAGAGCCATTTTGCAGATAGTCAGCAAACACACACTGATTGGAGAAGTGTGCTTGATGTTGACACATGCAAAATAGTGAGCAAGAGAGAGGAGAAACACTCCTTACCCCCCCCTGCAGTAATCATCAGTTAGTCACTTGCTGCACTGCTCAGATAAAGATATTGTAAATTCCACAGGTGTGTCTTTAATGATATCAGAAACTATTGAATCATGTTGGGACTGATTTCTACATGACTAGCTGTTTTGTTTTGGCAAATCCAATTTTTTACAACATAATAGTTAAATTCTTTACAAGTTGAGTTACTTATTAGCTCTGTCACTTAATGCTTAGCAGTTCCTGTATGTATGTATGTAAGACCTGTGGACTGCCTCTAAAGGTCAGTAATCCCTCATGGTCATTTTAGGACTTAAAACAAATATCATATGTGCGTCACTTTTTAATAGCTTCCTCTTGTAAACACATTTGCTACACATCGTCATACCCATTTTATCCAGACTGGTCACATACTGCATACTCTCTCTCTTGCTTCATCACTCACTTCCCACATATACACACACACACCCTACTCTTACAACAGCTGCCTCTAGAGAGGGCCATTTGCATTTTCGCGTCAGCCACCATAGCAATCCTACACGTTTGGCACACGGGAGAAGTTGCAATCTGCAAACCTCACCTCTACATACCGCCAGATCCTACACTCACTGTTACTTTAACCTTTTGTCTTTCCCTGTCTCAGGATGGCCCCAGAGGTGGTGATGTGTGAGACGATGAAGGATGCTCCGTACGACTACAAGGCCGACGTCTGGTCTCTGGGAATCACTCTGATCGAGCTGGCCCAGATCGAACCCCCTCACCACGAGCTCAACCCCATGAGGGTGCTGTTGAAGATCGCCAAGTCGGAGCCACCCACCCTGGAGCAGCCGCACAAATGGTGAGGATGCATTCAAAAATGTATCTGAATTCAGCATTGGTCAGTGAATGCATCATATGTGCAACATTGTGAAGAGATAGCAGGAATATGATAGCCAGGAACACGCTTTTGTTATTACCAAATTTGTTCTTGTCCTGTAATTTATGTTATCCCATTGTCCTCCCCCTCTCTGCCTGCAGCCCTTTTTGCCCTTTCCAAAACTATAGCAACAACTCAGGACTTAAGCGAGTGTCAAACTACAACTTTTTCTCAATTTTATGAGTCTAAATGTTCCATAGCAGCAGATGTAGTGCTGCAAAAGTCAAGTTAGCAGGTGCTGAAAGGACATTGGGACGGGGAGCCCACGCATCATTCCTGTTGAAAGCTTTGTTTTACAAAGCACAGCTGTGCACAAAGATGACCAACATGTACCAACATCCCATAACTGAAATGTTGTCTTCAAATCTTTTGTTATGTTGCAACTATCCCTCCCTCCCACTCTTTCTTCATACCTCTCCTTTTTGATTAACACTGTTCCCCTTGTGTTCACTCAAGGTCACCGGAGTTTAAAGATTTCCTGAAGAAAGCCTTGGACAAAAACCCAGATACTCGTCCGACTGTAAGACAACTCCACGAGGTAAGCCCTGGCCAAATGTGCAGTTATAACCTAGCAAATGTTACACAACGCTGCACTTTGATGTATGATTGAACATTGTCCTCGCCCTGTCCTTATCGCGCACCGGCACACATACAGTATACGAGGCCCTTTTTTAATCTTCTATTTTAAGGCCTGAATGGAGAGATCTATGCCAGGGAAGTGAGCGCTGCCCCCGTGGAGGGCACTGACATGTGAGTGGGAGACGAATAGGTGTGCAAGACTGGGCAAGAAATGGAGCCGGTAGAGAAGCAGGGATGGTTTTAAAATTGAAAAAGTTAAGTGAAAGAAAGTCAAAGTACAAAGCTAACCCTCTGAGGGCTTTTAAAACATTTCCATCTTAAGGGAAATGGAAGTTTTTGTGCCAAAGAATTTAGAAAGTTCACAAATAGATCCCCTTTGTTCTCCTACAATAGTAAATACACATAAATTCAGACTAGTGACTCTGGTAGGAAAGCACAAATAGTTGGCGTATTTCTAATGAGAGGCTGTTGACAGTCTAGCAGTAAAACATTAATATCTGAGGAAGTACTCTGACAGAAGTTTCTCAAAGTTCCGAGCAAGAGAAAAAGTGAACAGGGTGTGGATTAAAGCACGAGCGCAGTGTCTATTAAAATTCAGAGCCACAGTTTCCTGTCTGTATCCCACAGCTGAGAGAATGCCAGCTATTTACATTCCCACCCTCAGCCAATAGCATGTCTGGATAACCCCCGAGCTCGCCACCTCTGGCCAATTAGAGAGAGGCAGAAATGAAAAACGCTAGACCCCGGGCCTGCTGGGAATTCTGCATGTGCTCTCCAGTGGGGGGGTGGGGAAGAGACGGGCGCGGTCCGGTTTTTGGTGCCGTGCTGGAGGTTTTAGATGTTTATCATGCCTGCTGCTCCTTACGGCTGTCAGATAGTATTTACTGTGGATAGTTGTGCAATGATGGCATTAAAATCAGGGTGTTGAATGAAGTCAGCTTACTGGAAGTTACCACCAGCGTATGTGACAAGTTTAAAGTCAAGAATTTGTTATTCATTGGAGTGTATGGATGTGGAAAACAGATGTAGTGCAGGAAGTGAACATGAAGACTATAATGAATCATTGATAACACTAAACTGTAGGTGTGTGTGACTGTTCCAAAAGAGCACTTATAAGGACACGGATTCATTGTCATCAGGCTTTTCTAAGACGCTATTAGTTTTAAACAGATTTGCCGTGTGTCTGTCCCCCATGTGTGCTTGTAAAGAATGTATACAAAACAACATGACACACCATCAGTCACTGTGGCCGGCAGGAGACCATCTGGATGACTTGTACTCATTACACTGAATATAGCTTCTCTTCCCACATAGTTTTCACATGGTCAGGCTTTTCTACAGTGGTGTTGTTGGTGTCGCTTCCATTCATGTATCATACTGGTTGGATTTTCTCATTGTGATCATAGCGTGTTTGTATATGGGGTAGTTTTACCATGGGAATATTTGGCTATTTTATCTCTGAGCCAGGGCTTTGTAGTGGTTTTGCAACATTGACATGTGCAGACACAAACGCACATTCATACTTCTATTATCGTGAGAACCCTCGTTAACATCCAGCATTCCCCTGGCCCTGAACCATAATACTATCAACTATATGCCTAAGCCAAACCATTACCCTGACTTTACTCTAAACCTAATTCTAACATTAAAGGGTCAGTTCACTCAGGTTTTTCGAACTGTGAGGCCAGCCCTGTTTCCTAAAAAATACGTCGCCATACAACGAATCTCCATTGTCGATTTACGTTTCGAGGGGAAAAATATTTTGTCGTGGATAACGTTTGTTTTTGACGTATCACAAATGTTTCTAATGATAGTTGAATGAAGTCCTTGTAGGGAGGAGGTCGGGGAGGATGGATGGGTCAAAAAAAACACAGGACTTTCACCCAAGAGACAGCTGTTGGTGCCCCGTGTGAAACTAAATGTCAACGCTCACTTATTTGAATTGATTGTTGGAAAGAGTAATGACGACGGCTTAGGTTTTACTTTATCTCTATCTCCAATATCCATTTCAAAATCCTCTGCTTAGAAATTATAGAAAAAAAGACCCTCTTTACTCCAGAACCTGCCTGAGAATCACCACATTTTTTTATTTTTTTCAGTATCAAGTAATCTTGTGATCGTTGTCTGTAAATCCACGGTTAAATTGTAAACAGGAACTGCTAATGGCTAATTTGGCATATCCCTGTTTCTCTGGATAAATCTCAGAAGAAACTATGGACCGTTTTCACAGGAACTATTTTTCAGTAGTTTCTGTGAGGTCTGTGGATTACACAGAGTAAAGGATTTTTCTCAGACAGATATTTCAAAATTTGGGCAAATAAAAGTCAAGTCAGTTTTATTTATGTAGACCAAAATTGCTACTTGTCTAACACCAGCCTTTGCCCCAAACTTAACCTAATTATAACCTTAACCTTAAAAACAAGTCTTAACCTCTGAACCACCCTTTAAGAAAGTGAGGAGGGACCAAAACGCCCCCACTTTCACAAAAATGTGCTCACTCAATGTCTAAAACTCAAGATAGAGCTACAAATACACACACTCCACTGTCATTGCTACGCAGGTAATTCTGTCCTCATGCAGCCCTGTCCTCCAGTCCCCTAATGGGCCATATTGTTCACATTTAACCTTTTCACGCCTAGCCATGCATGTAAGATCCAAAAACACCAGCCTCTTTGGGTCTAACGCAATGTGAAACCTAAAAGAGAGAACATAAGCTCCACTGATCCACGTCTTGATCCATAATGGCAGCAGAAAAACAGCTAGATTTAACAGCAATACTACTGTTTGCCTTTTTCCCCCTTTGATATGCTTCAACGAAGCTGCGTTTAGCTTGAACATGGGAGGTCTGAGTTCACTTGTTACAATAAACAGTTGGAAGCTGAAACCTCAGATGGTCACTTCTGTAGGGTTTCTAATGGTGAATGAGGGGAAACGAAAAGAAATGCACAGATAACATTTTGTTTCAGTAATTCATTTTATTAAACAGTGTAGGCTTTGATCAGTAGTTATAGAAATATAATAAATCAAAAACAAGACGTCCCAATTAGATGCACAATTAATCAAAATTTTATCGACATCTCAATATGGCCTACTGCAATTTTCAAATCGCAGGAGGCGCAATATTTGTTAAAGGTGAAATGTGTGTACACATCACATTCTAGAGACTTAAGAAAACATCTTTGTTTGGTACAGATCCCTGCAAAAATCACACCATAATCATTTTAATGTTTTTCAATGAAAATGAGAAAAATGGTGTAAAAATTATCATTCCCTCTAATATCGCAAATCATATCACTATTGCAATATCAGTGAAAATAATCACAATTACTTATTTTGTCAAGCCCTGGTCCCAATCTAGACAGTACACATTGACAATACTAAGATCCTTTTTACCTTAAATGTCAATTGGACAACAACTGCATGTGTGTATATGGCATTTATCAAATCTAATATTTTTCATACTCTTATTTCCACTATGGTGAAATAAAGGGTTAGATGGCACTCATTAAACTATAGCTGCCTGTTACTGGAGAAGTTAAAAGCCTGATGCAGCCCTTGCACACAAACATGTGCGATCAACACTTAATGTGCACACACACGCCCAGACTTATGCACACTTCACGGTCCAGCACCACTTTTCCCTTTGTCAGCTGTTCCAATTAAATTACACAGTAGTGCAAAGCGTCTGAATAATAGATGATCGGCTGCACTCAACTTTTAATTTAGCTTTTTATTCTCCGTGCACTCAACTTATTACCCCGCCCTGTTTGCACTCTGGCAAAAACACACATCTTCTATTTAGTGGCTGTTAAAACTAAAGATGGTTTGCTATTTAAAGGATGCGATGTTAGATTGAACGCTGCTGCATCAGAGGGCCGTTAAAGGGAGAGTTGTATTGTAGAGCCACTATTGTTGGAGCTGTTCAGGAACTGGCAGGTGGCAGATAGAGTTTCCTCTGCAGTGAAAGTCTCCTGTAGCCTTGCGTCTCGCAGCCCCATGGGCAAGTTAATGTATTTTGACTGCAATTACTTTATTTTCAGCAGAATTTTATTTGATTCAGTAGCCTGCATTCATCCGTTCCTAATCTTATTCCTACTTCTTCATTGTCAGTCCAGCGATTGCAGCATCCCCCAAGCAGTAGTCTCATGGTCTTATGATACTCTGATCCCTGGATAATGTGTTCTGTTGGTCTCCAGCAAAGATTGTTTTACGGTTGTAAGGGTGTTTATCCTGTGGTCACATCAAGCCTGTTAGTTTCCGTCCCTCTTTGTGGTGTTTATGAGCTCATTTATGCTCAGAATATGATGCACAAAATGATTTACTAGAGGGAACAAAAACAAGTTGTAAGACACTTTTCTTGCTATATAAGCGCCAGCCACTGTGTGCAATTGAACTGATAATTAATTAACCATGTCTCCTTTGTCCCCTGTGTCCACAGCACCCGTTTGTGAAATCGGTGACGTCTAATCGCCCGCTGCGGGAGCTGGTGGCCGAAGCCAAGGCTGAGGTCATGGAGGAAATAGAGGACAATAGGGAGGAAGGAGAGGAGGACGACGCCATGGACCTCACTGTGGTACCTAACCTTGATTATTTTTTTTTTTATTTTTTTTTTTTTTTACTTTTTCTTTTCTGTCCTTTCATTTTCTTCTCTGTCATTGTTTGTTTCCAAAAGGAGGGTGGGAAAGTTCATGGGTTGGGTTGTAAGAGTGCACATGATCTGGACTTTACAAGGTCAATAATGGGACAGTAACGGTTGTGATCGGACTTCTACTAAACAAATCAGACAAGTTAGAATTAGAAAAGGGACGTTGTTTTTTTTTAGTATTTGTTTTTTTTAGGGCTGTCAAAGTTAACGGGATAACGCGTTAACACAAATTTGTTTTAGCACCACAAATTTCTTTAAGGCATTCACACAACTTGTCATTTTAGGTCATTTTGGGCTCAGTCTTGAAGCTAGAGTGAAGATACTGGTATCATATGAAAAAAAACCTAATTAATCCATCGGTACCAACCATGTCATACTTGCTTGTCGTGAAGGAGGCTAAATAACGCTCCAAAGTGATGCTAAAGTTTGAGGAGGAAAAACTGGCATAGCCATTTTCACAGACAAATCTCCCTTTTTAAGGTACATTTTGAACAGATAAAAAATGTCTGATTAATACGGATTAACTATGGACAATCATGCGATTAATTGCGATTAAATATTTTAATCAACTGACAGCCCTATTTTTTTTTTAAATATATAAGTATGTAATAATAATGTATAAATCCCAAAATAGCCCATGAAATAAGGAATAATCCAACAACCCATTCCCCAAAAAGCCCACATGTTCTACCTTTACCGTATGCTTCACCTGCTTTTTGAAGTCTCTGCTTGTTGACCCCTTTGACAAACATTTTTTTTGTAAACATGGCCTTTTTGCCAAAGAAGCCATTCATACATCCACAGAAGGCATAAGATTAGAAAGTGACATACAGTAGTGTGAGAGAGCAGTTTACCTCCTGACCTCAGCACAAACAAAGGAACAGAAACCGGAATACTGGCATTCACCCACACCCACACATGGTTAAATATAGGTGCTGCCTTTCGTCCTCGCTCCTGTACAGAAACCCCTCACAACCCCTGATGGAGTAAATTATTTAAGGTTGCACATTGTTCTGTTGCTATACTGTGACCCTTAACTAAAGATAGACGGTTTACTGTAAACCAGGGACGCACAGTGATAGAAGACCCTAAAAATATTCTTTTTACAAGGAAGCTGTGACCAGACCAATATGTTGAACGTGGATGTTTTGTGGATGTTTGCCCACTTCTCTCTTCCTCCCTTAATGTCAACAGTTAGTGCGACGACATCCGAATGTATTTTGGTGAATAACTTGGCACCAGTGTCGTGCAGTTTGAAACTAGAAAGTGACTACTCTTTCCAGACATCTTGTGAATCAAACATTGTAGGTGTTTGGATTAAGTTTCTGTTGGTGGTGCTATTTTCTTTATGTATGCAGTTCTGCTTTATCCTGCTCTGTTTACTGAAAACAAGACTGGACACTCATCATTTTCTGTGTGTCAGAAGTTTCCCCAGTTAAAAAAAAACACGAGATCATAAAGCTTTTAAACACAAAATGGTAGATTTATGAGCTATTTCAGTCTGGATTTATATATATATATATATATATATATATATATATATAATATTAAAACAAATGTAAATCCAAAAATATGTTGCTCTATAGTACAGCACTTTACAACTGAGTCCAAACATCAGATTTCTCATCCCTGCGTTTAGTTAAGTATGATGTCGTTTCCTTATCTCTTCCAGCAAGGACTCTCTCGTATGCACACAGCAACATTTTGACACGAACAGTCAGGAGACCCTGAAAGCCAGCCGAGCAGTTATCTGACCGTTTATCTCTTCCTATGTATCATACACAGTCAGACAGAGATGTTTGCTGAGACATTAGAAAGGCTGAACCCGGCCATAAAGATGTCTGATGTCATTGTTTACCTCCGAGAGGAAGACAGCGGAGGGGTATTTCGAGAAGCAGAGTTGCTCAGTTTAACAGATGGCTGTGCATTTAATTCTGAAGTAACGTCTTCAGTGGTGTTTACAATTACAGACCGTAGAGTTCCCACGTCTAATATATGTCTGGAGCCTTCTGTAATTAGATTTAAAATTATGAAAATGGCCCTTTCTGAGAATTTATATAATTGCTGCAGAAACACTATACTTTCCCTTCTGGTAGTCAATTTTATTCAGGATTTTAAAATTTCCAATAGGACTATCCACTACTTTATTTCGCCAAGAATCACACATAATTCTTGATAATAATACCATTAAAAACATTCTGTCCCTGGTTGTCAGCCATGATTAACACAGACTTTTCACCTCTGTAATTATTAGTGTACTTATTATTACAGATAGCCATCTCAGCCACTGTGTGAAAAGCAGCAGTCTAAACAGGAGTGACTGCATTCCTACTAAAGCAAAGTTTAAGGTTACTTCACTGAAGGTGGGACGCCTGATTAGAAACCATGATTAGTCCAACTGAAATTAAATTGCCTGCTACAGCATACTACTGTATGTGCTCTGTAAATCAATTTTCCTTTGTTCCCCTTTTGAGGAAGAAAAAAATCAGAAACCAAAAGGGAGAAACTTATATTTTATTTTATGTTTTGGTTTCATGATGACGCCCCCGTGGTTTTGCATTAATTTGATGGAATACCGTTCCATTATCCGCCTACGTAGATGGAGACTTTTGTTTCAATACAGCTAATTAAATCTTGCATAAAGCAGTAACATTAGTATTCTATCATAGGAAGACCAGTCTACACAACACAAGGGTCACAGACTTTGAACAACAATCCACTTTAACACTTTCCTGCTTCGGAAATGAGCATTTTTTATATTTCCCCAAAGACCTTTTTCTTCCTTTTTAATATTAAAAAAACTCTTGACCCTTTAATGTTCTCACTAAGAAAACAAATAATTTCTATTGCATTTTTTAATTTTAAAACATTTAAAAACATTATTTTTGACTGCAAAAAATGGAATACTAAATGTGATTTCAGTTGGACTTTTGGGAAACCACTTGAAGCAGGAAAACATCAAATGTTTTGTCACATCAACGCTTAACTATTCTCTTTTTCCCTCTTCCTCGTTCCCTGCCATGCCAGACCAGTCAGGCCAGTTTGGAAGACCAGTCTCTGGACGTCTCGAGCACCACCACGCCCTCCCCCACCACACCAATACCTCTACCCAGGAAGGGGGCCGAGCCACAGTTACCAACAGAGGAGGAGCCGGCCGCCGTCATGGGGGTCCCTGTTCCCCTACCACGGCACAATCTCCCTCCAAAGGATCCCGAGGAGCTGGATGACAAACTGACAGATGAAGTCATTCTGGAGTCTGAGAAATCGGAGAGCGAGGCCTCAACTAAGACCTCCAGCTCAGATTCAGGCATTGAGGATGGGAAGAGTACCCCCACATCGGAGGAAAAGGTGCCCTTTGAAGTTTTATATTTAGAAAATGAAATAGCATTAACTGTGGTGTGTTCATTAAATTATGATAAAATCTGTTTTAAGGTTGCTGTGGAGACCCCAGAGACAGAACAGCCACCATCTCTCCAGCCTGATGCATCTGAGGAACATGTTGACATCATCATGGACACAACAGACTCAGCGGTGCCCAAGATCCAGGAGACCGAGGAGGAGCGCAACGCTGTGGCTAACAGAGGCTTACCAACTCTGAGCCCCGCTGTCACTCCTACACCCAGTCCCGCTCCCTCCTCTGCTGCTTCGCCAACGTCTACACTCCGTTCTGAGGCGAATGGTGGCCCACCCAAGGGTACCCGAGAGCGGGCGTCGACGGAAGGAAACACTGATCGGACGTCGACGGGAGGAAACGCTGATCGGACGTCGACGGGAGGAAACGCTGATCGGACGTCGACAGGAGGAAACGCTGAGGCTTATATCAACGGAGGGATTATCAACAAGCGGTACTCTTATTCAGGCAGCGTGGCATCGGAGAGCATGGACATGTCGATCCACAAGGAGACCATCTCAATGGCTGCAAGGGTGAGTCAACATAAAAACTCTCTCCACAAGAAGCAGCCTGATCTGTCCTGTATGAATATTCCTGATGAATGAACCTGGGATTTAGACTAGGTCTGTCAATTGATACAAATATTTAATCTTGATTAATTGCATGATTGACCATAGTTAATCGTTAGGGGTGTGACGAAATATCGTGCCACGAAATATCGCAATATAAAAACATGATGATATGCATCGTCCAGACAAAAAACTGAATCGCGATATCAGGGCATAATAGGTACTCCGTACATACTCGCTTTGGGCAGCTGCAGCCTCTTCCTGCTGCTGTTCAAGGCCTCTGGAAGGAGGCTGAGTACAAGTCGTATCTTTGGGGTGCAAAACATTCGCAGGAAAGTCAGTGCGTCAGTGTGCTGACTTGACTATGACTTGCCCCAAACTGCATGTGAAGTGGGCATGTCTGTAAAGGGGAGACTCGTGGGCACCTTAAGGTCAGAGGTCAAGGAACCCCTTTGAAAATGGCCAGTTCTTCCTCACCAAAATTTAGCGTGATTTTGGAGCGTTATTTAACCTCCTTTGCGACAAGCTAGTATGAGTATATTCACTCTTTGACAGCCCTGATATAGACATATTCTTTATTCACTAAAGTGTTTCAGCAGAGAACATGTCTTTGAGGTGAAATAGACCAGGATTGAAGTGTAAAAGAGTCAGCTCCCTGCCTCTGTAGGAAAACCCCTCCTTGGAAAAACTATTTCTCGGCACCCACAGAGGAACTGAAACTGCATTGTGTTGTGTTTTGGGGTGTGGGTGTTAACCATCTGAAACAGAGGATAGCCTGTCTTCCAGTAGGCTTGCACTGCATTTAGGGAGGATATGGAGAATGATACTAGTTAACGCCCTCAATCCCCTATTTTTTTCCTTTTAATTGGCTATGATTTATGCTGAATATGGATTTATTTGGTGAGTCTGGGCTGAATTATTGACAAAAACGTTCAGTATATTAAAAGGCCTCTGTCGAAGGTGAAAACCAAATCTCCAAAATGTCATTGTAAACAAAAACAAGCTCTCTTTAACACCTCATGACGATGCATTTTTGACACAATCCAATAAAAAAGGAGAATTCTTGCAATCCGTAGAGGACAACAATCACCAAATTTGTGCTCAGCCCGACAGTCCCAGTGAGGGAGGGAAGTTAGGAAGCTGAAGGGAGAGAAGAGGGAGAGACAATTTCATCATTTATCACCAAGCCTTTCTGAAGCAAATTATGCAACATTTTCCATTCATCGGGACCAACAGTGCCCTTTGTGTGGGCACAGTTCATCATTCACCAGCGTGAATGGAAGTTTCTGTGCAGCTCATTGTCACTCTGTTGCTTCTGGTGGCTTATAGACCGACCGTGATTGAAATGCTATTGACTGCGCGTGGAGTCGTGTCTGTTTGTGGCATGTTAAGTTTTTCCAGAACAGATTATTCAGCAGCAGCAGCCTGTGGTGAGAGTGAATGGGCTGTCTTTGTTTGTTGGACACTAGCATTTGTGTGAGTGTGTATGATTGAGAGCATCAGTGTGTGCACAGGAGAGCTGCATGTGTTTTTGTGAATGACGAGCGATCGGAAGTTAGAGCCTCAAATGCAAACAATGCAGGTTGCAGAATGACCTACATGTCCGAGGTCAGAGGTCAAGGGACCCCAAATTTAGTGTAAGTTTGGAGCGTTATTTAGCCTCCTTCATGACAATCTAGTATGACATTGGTCATATTGGTTGGTACCAATGGATTCCTTAGGTTTTCTAGTTTCATATGATACCAGTATCTTCACTCTAGCTTTAAAACTGAGCCTACTACAACCTAAAAATAACAAGTTGTGTTAATGCGTTAAAGAAATTAGTGGCGTTAAAACGAATTTGCGTTAATGCATTGTCGTGTTAACTTTGACAGCCCTAGAATCAACAGTACTGAACAGTGCAAAAGTAGCGTCCAGTAGCTGTCATCCATGGGAATAGCCTCATATGTTGTCTATTTGCTCAGCTGTAGAGGGTTCATGAGGCAGCTTTATCAGAGTGGACAGCAGTATGCACAAAACCAATTAATTCATACTTTTTGGGTCAGTCTCCTCTCCTCGCCTCTCCTCTCCTCTTATACAAACTATTTATAAACCAGGAAATGATGTCATCCATGGTTTGAGCTGCCCAGTGTTTGCAGAGTAAACCCTGCCATATCAGTCCTGTAAATATTGTCCGTGGAAGCTGATTTAGATTAGGGGACACGTGCTTTGTTAGCCATAACAATTTTGTCTTCAATTATACGGTGGCTTTACGCTCTGACTGTGGCCTCGCGCAAACCTCCTAAATTAGACTTTCAACTTTGATCTGGGAGCAAAGAAAAAAGGTCGCAGGCCTGTTCTTGGTAGCAAAAATAGACTGGTTGTGTTTGGTTAAAACCTTGAATCTTCAAAATGTGACTTTTCCAGAAACTAGCAAAAATACTCAAATGGTTGCATGACTCTCAACTAGTGGGGGTGCAAATTCTAATGTGAAAACCAACCAAATGTACTGTAGATGAAGTAGGCTTTCACCCAGCATTGTTGTAAAGAGTTAGAGAAGCCAAGTTACATTGTGTGATGTTTACTGGATGAGCTTACTACCTGCATGGCACTCCCCATTACAATGACAGATGGAGCATCTTGCTGCTTGTTAAAGTAGAACCAGATTGACAGGTATATTAATGCCTTTGTTAACACAGAGCTGCCTCTCCTTCCGCCAGATTAAAAGGCTACATTAAGAGTCACGAAGGTACGCATATTTAAAGGGGAGCTCCACTGACTTTACACTTCAAAGTCTCTTTACAGGTCTTAGGGAGTACTACTGTGAAAAAAGTTGTATAAAGCGTTTTGTGGTTCCAGAGGGAGCCTCAGGTGATTGAGTCGTGACCTGAGTTGGTGACCTTTGGGGCTGTAGTTTGAAAATTCAAAAAAAAAAAAAAGTGGAGTTAGAAAGTAGTTTCACCCACATACTCTTTCCCCTCCCAACATGTCTCTAAACTAACAACTTAACTACTTCAATAACTACCTAGTAGTTTCAGTGCACTCCTCAATCACTTAGTGATTGAGAAATGTCACAAAAATATCATAGTATTGCATGCCATAAGTTTTCATAAAACAATTCATAATATAGTATGTTATAAAAATGTTAAACAAATGCTAGTATAGTATGCCACAAAAATGTCATACTATGCTCTATACATTTTCATAAAACAATTCATAATATAGTATGCCATAAAAATGTCATTAAAAAAAGTCATAATCATCAAATCATAATCTAGTAGCCTCTGTCATAAAAAAAGTGATAGTACCACCAAAATAGTCACCAAAATGTCATAAAAAATGTATTTAAAAAAATCAAGATATTAGGTTATTAAAGTCATAGTACAGTATAGTATGCCATAATAAAATTATAGTATAGTATATCATAAGAAATCATAATATAGTATGTCATAAAAATGTCAAAAAACTCGTATAATAGTATGCCACAAAGATATAAAAAAAAAATTTACAAAAATATCATAGTATAGTATGCTAACTTAACTACCACAATAATCACCCGGTAGAGTTTTAGTGCACTCTCAATCACATAGTGACGCATGTTACTCAAGTACAAGCGGATATTTGTCATGTATTTTAATTCTGATTTAATCTGATGTCGTCCAATCTTGTTTGACCTTTTTGTTCCTCTCTGTCTGCCTCTCAGGACTTCTCGAGGAAGACTCTGAAGCGAACCAGGAAGTTCGTTATCGACGGCGTGGAGGTGAGCGTGACCACCTCCAAGATCATCAGGGATGATGAGAAGAAAGATGAGGAGATGAGATTCCTGAGGTATGTGAATGTCTACATAACATACATTCAGTGTCTGTTTTCATTGTCTGTGAGTGAGAGCCATGAACTCGGCGGTCTGTTTATTCCTCAGCTCACAGTGAAGTCCCTACAGTGACCTGTTGGAGGTTGCTTTCACTACACGTACTATTTCAGGCATCCTGAGCTCTTGGGCTTTAGCCCCTTGAGATTTCAGTTTACAAATACCCAACTGTTATGGAAAAACACTCCTTTATATAGAGTGTATGGTTTGAAAGAAAAATGAAATGTCTCTGAAGTAACTTTTTGATCAGGGGAAAGATTTGGTTAGCTGTATTTAGTGTTGGGAGTCTAGATGTTAAAATAGAATGATCGATACAATTTTATTTGTTGTCGTAAATTACTTAATTTTTCTTTTTAAATTAATAATTTGTACGGTTACAACAGTGTTAAAACACATCGCACTGCCTTTTGAAGCCCTAAGGAGTTCCTGGTGCAATAATCATGCCATCTAGTGGTAGGAATATGACATTGCATGTGTGACTACAGCAATGCCAACAGACTTGGGGCTAGTTTTTACAAGGACACTGACAGAGGCTGAGAGAAAAGGGTACATTTTTGATATCTCCCCATATACATCTTTTAAAATAATTAATATAGAGTGATGGTATTAACTTCAGTATTTTTTTATTAGACAAATAATATATACAATATACAGTGAAACAACATATAACATATGAGATTGACATGTCATGGCCAAGAGAACTTATCAATTCCCTAAACAAATACAAATACCATAACATTTATACAATACATACACACACCCACATACATCCACATAGATATGTTTGTAATACATAATAATGCACACACTCATGCTTCCACCCACATATACAAACTAAAGTTGTACTGTATATACGTTTAAAGTAATAGCGTGTGTGTTTGTGTGTGTGTTAAGACGTCAGGAGTTGCGGGAGCTCCGTTTGCTGCAGAAGGAGGAGCAACGTGCTCAGGCCGGTCTCCACGCCAAACTGGAAATACAGAGAGACCAAATGCAGAGACGTTTTGACCAGGAGATGAATGTGAGTCACAGTTTCTTATTATGATTTGTTTTTATTCATAGGAAGATAGGGGAGAGGGGCAGACTTGCAATACATTTCTTCTGGGATTTTTCTGGGTACAGTACATGAGGTTGTGAAAGTATTTTGTCAGCGTATATATCATAGTATAGTACGTCACAAAAAATGTCATTAAAAAAAGTGATAATGATGTAAATAAAAGTCATAGTATAGTATGCCATAAGATTTTCATTGTATAGTATGCCATAAAAATGCCATATAAAGTCATATCCATAAAAAAATAATATAACATGTCATTAAAAGTCACAAAAATATAGTATAGTATTCCATATACATTTTCATAATATAGTATATCATAAGAAAATCATAATATAGTATGTCATAAAAAAATTCACAGCATAGAATGAATGACAAAAAATGTCATGGTTGGTACCAATGGATTCCGTAGGTTTTCTAGTTTCATATGATACCAGTGTCTTCACTCTGCCAACCGTCATCTACTGTAGGTAATACACTGACTATAGATAAGTGCTTCATAGAACCCCACTTCAAAACACCCGAACTGTCCCTTTAAGATCTCCAGATCTATTGATCTATAATACATTTTTTATTTAGTGTATAAAAGTTATACATTCTTCAATCATACAGTATTTAATGTGAATGCTACACTTTGGTGGTGTGACATAAAACGCGATAGGGCTGTTTTTTTATTTTCACCAAAGCTTACAGTGTGCTTGTTTCCTCTTGGTGCGTCCCAGGCCAAGAAGAAGCACTACGATGTGGAGCTGGAGAGCCTGGAGAAGAACCAGAAGCAGACTATTGAGAAGATGGAGGGAGACCACCATGTTAGACTCAAGGACGAGACCAAACGCATCAAAGCCGAGCAGGAACGCGACCTCCACAGGTTCCAGGATCAGCTGAAACACAGGAAAAAGGAGGTATAAGGATGTGGGCAAGGGAATAAAAAGACATTCATGATATGTTTGTCCATCTCCACATACTCTGCTTGCTTCCTTGTGTGCCTATGTTTAAATCATGTATCACGCAGGTTGCT
The DNA here is from genome assembly GCA_916701655.1 of Sebastiscus albofasciatus. NCBI lineage: Eukaryota > Metazoa > Chordata > Actinopteri > Perciformes > Sebastidae > Sebastiscus > Sebastiscus albofasciatus. Next base: position 32,315 of record CAKAOI010047694.1, read on the forward strand.
GAAATGTGTCTTCTTTTAATATATTTAAAGGTAAAACAATCTGCTGATAAGCTGCCCAGAAGTCAGCGTAAAGAATCCTTGAAGCAGATGATGAATTCCTTCCAAGAGACTAAGATAAGAGAGGTAAGTCATTGAGCTCACTGTATTTTCATGCATACTTCACTGAAATGGTTTTAAACACATTTAAATACTGATAAATTCATGAACTTTGCTGAAAAGAGAACATAATCACCTACACAATAAAGCTCCTTTTTAGCCATTCCTTCATTCCCTCCATTCATGTTTTTCTCTTTTCTGTGTTTTAGGAGGAGAAATTCTTGGCAGCTCAGAAGAACCACCTGGACACAACACTGAACAGAATCATCTCCAGCAACAAGAGAGAGATTGCAGAGATGGAGAGGGGATGCCTTAAAAGGAAACACCAGCTAATCAGAGGTACAGCTGAGCAGAGGGGTCATTTGATCAGCCGCTGCATTTGATTTGAATTATTGTCTCATTGTTCTTAGCTAAACTATGCGTACGACTTTTCCGACACATAAACTGGTATTTTTAAAAGGAAGAAGGTGCGCACCTCACGCATACTTCAGACCAGGCGTACGCACGGTTTTAACTGAGATAGTTGTGTGATATGAGTTGATAGACGGGTAACATTGTTTTTAGGTTATTTGCAAATTTCACTGATTGATTTATATTTTACAAAATACCACAAAGGCGCGTTTATAAAATTAGAGTGTTATTAGAGTGATGAATTTCATCATTCTTTTTATTTACATCAGCTCCCTGTAAATAATCGTTTACTTTTATCCTGAATTTTAGAGCACTTTGTAAAGTCACACTAGAGTTCACTGGGCAACAGTATTGATATGTAAACAGAGTTTCAGGGCGTTTCCGGGGATGTAACAGTGTTGACACATTGCGTTTCAGTAACTCAGTCATTTCTTCCGTCTCCTCCTCACTTTGACTAGAGCGTGAAGCTACAATATGGGACATGGAGGAGAAGAACCTTTATGAGAGACACCAGTTATTGAAGCAGCAGCTGAAAGACAAGTACTTCCTCCAGAGGCATCAGCTTCTCAAAAAACACGGGACAGTAAGTCAATTGATTTACAACTCCTCTTGCCACAAAATGTTTACACCCACTATTCAAATAAATGTCGAAATCAAGTCTTGAATCAGGAATTAACTTTATTTTTTTGTTTAGCAATCCAGCATTTACCCTACGTTATTCAGAGCTTCCATCTGTGTCAATTGTGCTTTTTCCTGTTGTCTTTAGCACTGACAAAGTATATATTCAATATTCCCTGCATACACACGATATGAATGTGACAATGTGTCTATTTTCTGTGTCACTACAGGAGCAGGAACAGATGCAGTGCTACAATCAGCGAATGATTGAGATTCTGAAAGGTCGGCAGCAGCAGGAGAAGAACCGGCTGCCTAAGATCCAGCGCAGCGAGGCCAAGACCCGCATGGCCATGTTTAAGAAGAGCCTCCGCATCAACTCAACCGGCAGCTCATCAGAGGACAGAGAGAAGATCAAACAGGTAGGGGGTAGCGAGGGTTAGCAAGGGTTTTCTCACTCCCGTGTTTAAGCATTAAGTTGATCATTTAGTAACTCGCTCTCTTTGTGTCTCTAGTTTTCTCAGCAGGAGGACAAGCGGCAGAAGGCAGAGAGGCAGCATCAGCAGCAGAAACACGAGAGCCAGATGAGAGAGATGATTGGCCAATGTGACAGCAATATCAGAGAGCTGCAGCAGCTACAGGTGAATCAACATTCTCATCTTTAACACGGTAGATCTTTTGGTTTGTGTCAGAGGGGTAGATGTGGGGGAGGCAGAGAGAGAGAGAGGTAGATGAGGACAGAGGGAGAGAGAGAGAGGGGTAGATGGGGGGAGAGAGAGAGAGAGAGGTGAAGATAGAGGTAGATAACGATGGAGGAAGAACAGGGGGAGAGAGATAGAGGTAGATAGGGGGAGAGAGGTTGA
>CAKAOI010047695.1:0-34431 GCA_916701655.1 Sebastiscus albofasciatus
ATATATGCAACCCTCCCTCATGGTTGACCCTCCCCGTTCCTGGTCTGTGTCACCTGCCACATATACAATTTTTAATAAAACCACCTGACTGCTTTACATAAATAGTTCTGATTTGCCGTTAAAAAAAATAATAGATTGAAATTTCTATTATATTTCTTGGAGAGACCGATTTGGCTTCCTGTGATCTTCTTCCTTCCAAATTTAAACCACATTTCTCTCTCTCCTTTCTCTTTTTCGCCAACAAGCACACTAGATGGTGCTATCACCTCACAGGACATTTCCTTGTTTTAACTCTTCAAAGTTCTGTCTTGGTTTTTGAACTTTGCGTCTGTGTCCCATGATGGATATTTACAGATAATGAAATGGCCCTAGAACTATCCATATGTCTACATACATATAAATATATACACATATAGATATACATGTATATGTATATACATGTATATCTACACATACTGTAGATATACATGTATACACAAATATATGCACATATATATACACAAACACACACTGTATGTGTATATATGTGTGTACTGTATGTATGTATAAGTGTGTGTATATACTGTATATACATATATAAACACATATACACACATACTGCATATATATAAACATATATACAAACACACTTATATGTTATTATTATATACTTATATACATACATATAAACACACATATATATACACCCACCACACACACACACACACACACACACATATATATATATATATACATACATATATATATAAAACAAAAACATGTGGTGAACATAAGTGAAATCCCTTATAACATTAAAACATCATTGCTTTAATAACCAAACAAATACAAATGAATATATGAAATGAATAAGAGAATACATTATATTTATATTTATAAAATATATGGATTTTTTTTATCTTCATATGAAGTTTATATTCTAAATATAAAAAACAAAAAGCAGCAGATAATGTATATATAAAAAGACATAATAACAAAGGATACTTCATCTGGATGCAACAGTGAATTAAAACTATCACCTATATTCTATTTCAAAATCAAAACTACTGATCTGCTGGAATCAATGAACTGGTGCAGACATGTTCTCTGTGTTATGACACTTACAGTCGTGTGGGTTATTCTGTGGTACTAATTAGTTAACTGAGTTAAAAAGACAATTTTCTTCATTTCAGAGATGATGGTTTTGGGTGGTCGTGGTTTTTATCTTTCTCAGTAGACGTCCGTTGCCTCAGCTCGTTCTCTTCCTTCTTTAAAGGTGTTTTGGGCCTTCAGATAAAAACAAAATACTAGTCAGTTTCCAAATCATTCAGAACAACAGTGATGTGGATAAACATGCAGACTGTGAATACACAATGTATCTCAAGTTGGTAGCCTGGTTCACCACCAACATCTCCCATTTGATCAGTGATTCCTCCAATTCAGTCTGATTATCAAACTAGTTGGTAGGTAGAATAGTGAAGCCCCCAAATAGACAGAGTGAACACGGATTAGATTATTGGAAGAGGACCTATTGTGCTCATTTTCAGGTGCATACTGTGTTTTGGGTTTCTACTAGAACATATTTACATATTTTAAAGTTAAAAAAAACGCTTTATTTTTCTCATACCGGCTGTACTGCACCACCTCTTTTCACCCTCTCTGTGAAACGCTCCGTTTGAGCTCAACCCCCCCCCCAAAAAAAGCCCTGCTCTGATTGGTCAGCTGGTCCACTCTGTTGTGATTGGTCAAACGAACCAAACTCTATGGACTTCGCTCCAGCTCCACTCAATCTAGCTTTGTTTGAGGGCGTGCCAAAATAGCAGTTATGCAAATGTGTTACTTAGTGACATCCCACTTCAAGCGAGGTGTTTCAGGCAGTTCAGGAGCAGTGTTTCTCTGTTTGGTGTGGACTTTGGGCTTTGTAACTTTGCAGACATTTTACATGCACAAAAAACTATATAACACAGAGAGGGAAAGCACAAAAGCATAATAGGTCCTCTTTAAATCATTTTTGCAAAGAAGCATAAATATGTACAAGTGAAAAATAAATAAATTGACTCACTCATGAGTGTCTTTGATTGGTTTTTGTGGTGTGTTCTTCTTCTCAGAGTCCACGTGTGACCTGCTGAAGGATTTAAGAAAAGTCAAAGATTAATTTGTGGGTTTTGTCTGAAAAGATCTCAATCAATCATGAGCATAATAACTGTGAGACAGCAGTATTATAACAAGACAGGTGTTCAGTGCTTGAAGTGAAAAACATAAGTGCCAGTACTCTCTTATTCTCATGTCTCACAGTAATAAGTTTATAATTACCGGTTCCGATGTTTCCATATAAGCAGGGTGATGACGACTGCAGCAACAACACAAACACAAACACAGGCCACAACCACGGACAACACGATGATCAGAGTGAAATCTGAAAGAAAGGAGGGAAATTAGTGACACTCATTCATAAAGCAACTACAGATCAAATGGTATTATTGATCTGAAACCACCTAAAGGTAAAATTACAGAAATCCTCACTGTTATTAGATCCAGATTCCAACAGACCTGAGCTATAGAATATTTATGAATCAGGATGTTTGGAAGTGTTTCTCACCATCATCAGACGACTGTTTGACCTCAGGAATCATCATAGACACCTCTATCTGAGGACCAGAGAGCAGTCTCACTGCACATCCAACCCGTGTGCTGTTGCCATGGAGACCAGACAGCCCAGCTGTAGTGGTGACAGTGACTGTGCCGTTGGTGTTGGTGACGCTGGTAGAGTTGTAGTGAGGGACAGTCAGTGTTACTGTGGGAGCAGGTCGAGCTGTGGCTGAGCAGGACACAACTGTTGATTCTGTGACATGAAGAAAGGGTCCATGCAGCTCTGAGAAGATAAAATATTTAAATGAGAAAACATTACAAAGATAGAGAGTTATGGAAATGTCTCTAATAACACAGCAGGTTCTCACCATAGAGCTTCAGGCAGGTTGTAGCAGTGAGAGCACCTTCAGAGAAGGTGTTAAACACACAGCGATAGCACCCTTCATCCTCCTCCATCACCCTCCTGATAACTATGGAGCTGTTCTGCAGACCAGCATATCTAAACTCCATTTTATCTGTAAAGTCAGAATTCACTCTTTGACCGTAGATTTTGTGACAATAAGCAAGGTTCTTCACCCCCTCTGGTAAAATCTTCAGCCATGTGACTTGCAGAACATCTCTAGATTGCATCAGATGACAGTTCAAGTGGGCTTCATGTCCTATAGCTGCATCCACAGTGTGCTGGGTTTCTATCAGAGCTGTTAGACCTGCAGGAGACACAACTCATATAAATTATTATAAGATACACCATAGAAATCAATTCAAAACATGTTTAAAATGTGATCAGAAATTTGTCTGTATTATAACTATGCTCACACCACCTGTGTGGCTGTGCACACCCATTACATTTTTTTTGTAAATAGATCACTATCCCTCTGAACTGGAGATCACAGAAGTCCATTACACACTGGAAATATTCAATCTCCTTGAAAAATGTACTATCCAACTCTACAACTGAATATGTATATATATAATTTAGTAGCCTATTGTTATGATGACCCCAGTTAGGTCCACACCTCATTCTTTATATATTCAGTTTTCTCTTTAATCTGAATTAATTTACTTTGTTTAAATATAGCAAATATCTTTTGTTAAACTTTGAAAATGATAAAATATGAATTAACCAATGCAAAAGTATTAACGAAGCGTAATGACACAGTTGCCATAAACAATAAACATACTGTAGTCACACAGCTACGCTTGCAGTTAAATCAAAATAAATCACATAGTCCTAATAATCCCATAATCCTATATAGGTTAAAGTTCGGGAAACACACTGTATCATCTCTTTCTCACCTTTTTGAAAGACTCCCAACACACAAAAGAAATGTAAGACTCCACGGTGCGCCATCATTGTTATTCTTATATACTATCTACCGCCAAATCTACAGAAAGTGAAAGTTTATGTAGATAATGGTACATCAGGACCAATCAGGGAGAAGGAAGGACACCTCCACTCAATGAATCATTAACAGACTGCTGTTCAGCTACTCAGTACACTGAACTACTGATTCAACAGTTGTGTGTAATATCATGGCAGAGATGTGGCTAACTTATTAGTCTATATTTATCCATTAGGTGTTATTAATTCTAAGGTCTAAGGTCTTTCTGACAGGTGAACAGGAAGATAAAAGGTTCCTGTAAACTAGTCTCATATATTTTCACATATATATATTTTGGAGGGAAGATGGACTTTGTTTCTGTGTCCCATGATGTATATTTACAGATAATTAAATGGTCCTAGAACTACCCATATGTCTACATACATACACATACTGTATATATACACACATATATACATAGAGTATATATGTGTGAATATACACACACACATATATACTGTATGTGTGTATGTATATACTGTATGTACATTTATACAGTATATGTGTTGACACGTATATACATATACAACATATATATATATATGTATATATGTATACATATATATATATACACCGTATACTGTATATACATATCAACACATATACTGTATAAATACATATAAACACATATATACACCCACACTTACACACACACACACACACATATATATATACTGTATATATAAAACAAACAAAAACATGTAGTGAACATAAGTGAAATCACTTATAACATTAAAACATCATTGCTTTAATAACCAAACAAGTATAAATTAATACATGGAATGAATCAGAGAATAAATGATTAAAAACACATCAACTATTAGAAACTCTTTGCACACCACAGATCATTATTCCAGTGTTTGACAGGGATAAATTAAAACAATACTAACACACATACAGTAGAATCTTTACTACAGTTACAGTCATACAGTTACATCAGAGTAGAGGTTAATTGAGATATAAATAACATGAGAACACAAACATTGAACATTAAAGTGCAAAGAAAGGTAAAACACATTTATATATTATGTCTATTTTGTAATATACTATGAATAATTTATCTTTTCTCCACAAAGCACAGTAGATGGTGCTATCACCCCACAGGACATTTCCTTGTTTTCACCAAACACAGCTTGTTCTGCTGGTAATCTGCCTTAGAAGTAAACCTGTATTATTGCACTATGTCTCAGTCACTGTAACTGTGAATAATAGTGAAGTTAACAGTTTAAAAGTGCTACATGAGACTCTTTTTAAACCACATAATACATGAAATATTGATCACTGCGTTTTTACATTCTACAAAGCCAGATTAACTGCTTTGCTTACAGCTCCATGAACAAATTTAAAGTGCTGAAGTGAATATTGAAATTAAAAAGAAATGCTAGTTTTGAAAACCACCTGTGGGAAATGGATCTTAGATAGCAGCATTTAGCTTAACTCACTGTTCAACCTCTAAAGTTTAATGAAAAAAAACATGCAGACATTCATAAAAGGCAGCCATGCAAAAGCCTCATAAAATATTTTCATCTCCTTCGGTGCACTTTAACCTGCCAGGACAAAAGAAAAGTTTATTATGAGGAGAATTATAACCACATGTACATTTAGAAATGTCTTACATTGTGTCAAATATCTCACCTTTTTCGCTTCATTGCAGCAGCAGCACCACCAATGATGAGTAAAATAAACACAGCAGTGATTACAACTGCAACCCCTGATGAAGGCAGCCCCTTCCCTGGTGACAAACAGTAAAGGGTTAGTCTCTACAGGAATAAGTTCAATGACATTTCCCTAGAAGAGGAAGGTGGGAATTTTAGATGCTGAGAATGAGTCAGAGATGACCTCCTCAGGGAGTAACTGATAATACTCATTGTGCTGTAACAGGTTTTTCTTCATAGTGAAAGCCAGTTGGAAGTGAAAGTGAAATTACTGTAATTGGATGAGTCACTGCACAGCTGATGCCGTTTACAGTATGCACTTAGTCACACTGAGTTCATTCACATTTAAAGCACTTCCCAGACTACCATGACTGACCTTAACTGTTCGAGATCAATGCCCAACCTTAACTATTAGAGGCCAATGCCAAACCTTAACCGTCTCGTCAGAGTTTACTTTATTGAGTTCCTGGTTCAGTGAACAATGGGACACGGAAGTGTTACTGAACTGTGACACAACTAGGCATCTCATAACAATGATGTCACTTCAACCACATATTTCTCTGGAGTTTGACTACAAAGTGAAACATAAGGAAATGACTAATGGGTACCTAGTGGGCAAACTGGCACATTCAAATCAAATGTGTAAACTTATTTTGATCCCGATATGGCACTGTCGGAAGGGATAAATAAGCAAATTGCTGGGAATTTTCCAGGAAACTGATCTTCCTGTACACTAGAACAACAAAAGCATTGGGACTACCTACATGTAGGTGGGTCACTCTCTAAAGAGCACACTACAAAATAATTGACATGCATACCCTTGTCTTTTTTCTCCCCGACAGATGAAGAAAAAGGAATCCTCTCCCATCTTTGTCCCGCCACTCCCTTGTTCAGCAGACAGTCCGCATGTCCCTTCCACTCTGGATGTACTCGCAGAGTGACGTTGCTGCTGCTGGTAAATGTGTGGTCACTGTTTGTTACCGTCGCAGTCGGTGTTTGGTTTGTGAGGGTGGCATCAGGTGAGAAGTCCCACTGAATGGTTGGAGCTGGTTTACCGGTAGCAGAGCAACTGAACACAACCTCCACATCGCTGGGAGCTTGCACTTCAGTTTTCACCTCGGATATCCCTTCACAGAGGAAGAAAACAATCAATGTTACGACTTTACGACTGTATTATGACTTTTCCCCCTCAGAATTCATGTATGAATGTGCTGCAATTTACCTTGCACTGTGAGGCAAATCTGCTTTCTTTTGGACCCATCAGGATACACGTTGAAAGAGCAAATGTAACAGCTTTCATCATCCCACGTTACGTTCGTCAGAGTGATGGATGATGAACCGAGAGACGCCTCTGTGAAGGTCACTTTCCCCTTGTAAGGATCATTGACTTGTTTTCCAAACCGCGTGCTGTAGGATGCCAAATTCTCAAGGGTGTCGTCCTTGAAGAGCCTCTGCCATGTCACCTGGCGCACACCTGTTGGGAAAGGTAATCCTCCAATCAATACATTTATTCAAGTGCTTAGGTACACATTTGAGGTACTTATAATTAACTTGAATAAGTATTTGTTGTTGTAATACTCATTTTGGCTATAAGAGGCTGAAGCGGAAGCACTACCCCATGTTCTAAATAGCACCAAAAGCATCCATGTTTTCTTCCAGGTGAGTTTTAATTTCTTTAGGTACATATATTGTGTTAGCAAGTTATGTAACATTACTGTCATGTCTTTCTTTTGGCTAGAAATATATTTTAATCGGTGCTAATTTGCCATTAGCGTTAGCTATACTGACAATAGCTGTTTGCACCGCAGCCTCTTGTGGCCAAAATGAATATTACAACAACAAACACTGTTTTGTTTTTCACATGCCAAAGCTTTTTTTTCACCCATTTTCACAGATGAAAAAAAGAGGAACTTAGAAAAATTATTCTGCAAAACTTTAAGGAAGAAAATTTAAGGAACTTAGTGAGATTATCCTACCTATTCTTAAGTCATAAGCAAAGGAGAGAAAACTATTTAGATCAGATTTAGAAGATGGATCACCAGATTTTTTTTCTCACTGGCCTCTCAGGGCTTCCATACTGTTACATGTCAGAGGGAAATATTGCACTTTTTACTTCACTACAAGTATTTGACAGATTTAGTTACTTTACAAATTACGTTTTTTTGCAAAGGCTACAAAACATATGAAGAGCTTATAAAATAGTATGCCTTGCTATACATTGAGCTACTCAATAGTATATATATATAAGTCTTTCTGGAATTATAGCAAAAATGCAAAAACATTTCATGGTTCTCAAATGCGAGGATTTACTTATTTTACTTTTTACTTCCAAATCAAGCTGTTACAACAGTAACATAATCTAATGATATAATACATATTGAAAAATTAGGGAATTTTTCTGCATTGAATAATTTTACTTTTAATACTTTAAGTACATTTCCTTTAAGTACATTATTCAGTTAAGTCCCATTTTCAATACTTTAGTTTTTAGTAATAGAGAATTTTTATAGTGTGGTTTTAGTGCTTCAAGTAAAGCTTCTGAATACTTCCTCCACCATTGATCACATCTTCACTATAAAACTGACATTAAAAAAAAACAACAACAACAAAAAGAACTCACATACCTGCCGGGTTGACTACTGCACACCTGTAGTGCACAACCCCGCTGTAGTCAGCTGTTGTATTTCCATAACCAGTGATCTGCGAAATGCAGACTTAAAGAAACATATCCATTTGTTACAAAAGGATCAAAAAAATGTGACTTTATGAATAAAATACAATGTCCTTCCAAGCCATTTTAACATAAATAGCCCACTTTGGTCATTTAATTTTAATAATGATAATAATTGCTTAATAATCTCTTACCTTTAAACAGCAAACTCGTAAATATCAGGATCCACAACATCTTCTTTACTGTTGTGAGCAGAACACTTTCAGTTCAGCTTCTGAGCAGCCTTTTAAACTGTGTCACTAAAAGTGAAAGTTAAGAGAGAAAGAAGGAGGGGGATTTTCTTCTCATAATAAAATGAATGCTGTGTTATTAACAGAGAAAAGTAAGAGGCTATGGTTGATTATATATTTACATGACATGAAATTGGACTACATTCATGATGCTGGACTATCAAGGTAAAACATATTTTTATTGAATATTCACAAGATAGCTAATGTTTTTAATGAAATCACTTAGACTACAGGAGATGAATCAATAGGTGAGGTCACATTCAATGAGTCAGTCAGACTTATTTCAACCTTATAACACGCTGCTATTCTTGGTAATTGGTAATTTGTAATACTACTACCAGTAACTCATATACTTACTGTGCAGCTGTCGTATTTTCAAGTCCAGTAATCACAAGTGGTCAAAAAAAGTCCAGAGCAGAAGTCCCTGCTGCGTCGACCGTGGCCACTGGTGTTTTGAGGTTTTAACTCTATTTCCCACAAGGCGTGTAATCATATGCCTGACATTTGTTGCTCAAGTCAACTTGAACTGATCTGGGAATTCCACCCTGATGAGAAGATAGTACTTCTGCATCACAAAGATGATACCATAATGTCTCTAGAGCCATTTCCACTGATAATCATCCTGTATTCAGAAACTGTGCCTGTTCTGTAACGTTGTGATGTCATAATGTCAGCGCAGATGTGGAAGACCGGAAAACGCTGACCAATCAGAGAGCAGACTGGGCTTTCTCGGAAGGAGGTCTTAAAGGGACCTGCGCTAAAATGGAGCGTTTCAGACAGAGGGTGAATACAGGTATATTCAGACAGACAGCAGTAAAAAAAAAAGCTTCTAGTAGTAACCCAAAATACAAATATGAACCCTAAAATGAGCATGCCAAGTTTCCTTTAATTGTATGATGTCATGTTCAGTAATCCTCCTAAGACATTCCTGACATGCCTTTACAAAGAACTTCTTGTAATAGTGTAACTTCATGTTCAAGGACATCTGTAAAGAGAACATTCTTGCTATTGTCTTGGCTAGAAGCAGGATATATCACATCACAGCACAGCACAACAGGAAAGAATAAGAGTGGGATCACATGAGACAGCAGGGGTTGTGAACCCAGGATGGTGTGGTAAACGCATGCTCCCATCTGCCTCCATCGTGCCTCTGTAGGTTTGTTGTGAAATATACAATCTCATATGATTAAACCTCTTGTGAAACATTGTTTACAAAATAGCACGGAGGGGAAGTCCTTGTATAATTCCTCTTAAGTGTTTATATTCCTTCCTGGAAAGAACCTAACATGCTCTGTGGAAGGGATTGTCACAGCCTCGGGACAAAAACACTTCAATTTGTTGACACACAACATATTTTTTTAGTAGTGAACATCCAGAGAACTCTCCTCAATCATCAATCATTTTCATTTTCAATATTACATTTATTCATGCAATAAAACCCAAGTCATTAAGATTGCATAACTCCAAGGTAGCACAGTTCCAGGTTTGATTGTACCTACATTTTGTAACAGGGTCGTGTCTAGAAGGGAACCAGCAAACTACAAGATGGTTAAGGTTAGGCATTGATCTCTAATAGTTAAGGTTAGGCATTGACCTGTTATAGTTAAGGTTAGGCATTGACCTCTGATAGTTAAAGGGACTATTTTTAACTTTCAGAAATGCTTGTTAACAGCGACACCCGTGGCAATGAAATCAACGAAAGTCAGCGTCGAGCTCGCGCTTGCTCGCTCTAAATATACATGAACGAGCATTGCTCAACACAGTGAGGCGACACACGTCAGCTAAAACCACAATATCATTCCGTATTTCAGCTGCTTGGCAGTAATGTTAGCTGACCAGACGAAGGTCTCTTTAGATCTGATCCTAGTGTTGGCTTTTCCTGCCTCGGCTCTGCAGCTAAACGTCTCGTCTCTGCCCTCAGCCAGAGTGAACAGGGAGACACCGGCACCCGGTCGGTAACGAGACGATAACGTAACTCGTTGAGGAGCTCCGTCACTTCACAAGACACGGGAAACCTCTGTTGGTCTGGAGGAGCTGCAGCAGTTATTTCTGCCCAAATGTCCACTGTACATTCACTAGATATTCTCAGAGCTAAACTAACTCTTCTGCAGTGTGGAGTGAGCGCGCATTCACGTCTAGGGGTGGAGCGAGCTGAGCGAGAACGCGCGCGCTGTCTGAGTGAAGCAGAGGAGGAGAGGCAGCGGCTACACGCGAACGAGCATATGCGAGCGCGCATGTGTCCCGACCCGGTACATTTATACGCTTAAAAAGTTACAAACAGTCCCTTTAAGTTCAGGTTAGTATAGGCCGTTATATTTCCTGGATATTAAGAACTCCTCAGCAGCAGACAATTGTATTTGGGAAAATTAAAAAAATCCATTCCAAACTATTATTTGCATCTGGAAAATACCTACGCTTACCTGGCAGCTGACACCTGTAATCTTAAACCAGGATGCGATGCCAAAACATAGCTAGCGGCTTATAGTTCACCACCCAAAATTACCATGTGCCAATATTAAAGCTCAGGCCCTGTGATCTAGATATGACCAGAATATGTCTATTATTATTTTGTATCACTTCTCTGATTTTCAGACTTATCTCCGCACAGCAGTTGTCACAGCCAGTCAGTCAGTCAGTCAGTCGCAAAACAACTTCAGTTTTCTTGGTTTTAAAAGTTATATTTTCCTGATTACAGAGTCCAGTTGTGTCTGGAAGAAAGAATTAAGGGTCACTTTACGAAGGATTTAACACTTATTATTAATACATAATAGTTAATAATGGGTGAGCCCTACTGATTTGATAGACATCTGAATCACTGACTGTTTATCTAGTTCCTCTTGTCTTACCAATAGCCACGAGTTAGCAACCGCCGCCTGGTGTAAGAAATTTCATGAGTCATATCCTTGACCCTAGGTTTCCTGTAGGTCTGAATGTGAGTGTGGGTGGTTGTCTGTCTCTGCGTGTCAGCCCTCTGATTGCCTGGCAACACCCATGCAAAGTACAAGCTAATTTCACGTGCCATTTTTAAGTTGGAACAACTTCAGAAAATGAAGTAATTACAAGAAAATGTAAGTAAACTTAACAAGTAGATATAAAGTAAACATAACTTAAGACTAATAGTTATATTTAATTACCTTTTTCAAGGCAATAGGTTTCCTAGATTTTTTAAGGTCAGATTGACTTGTCAGATTTTACAATGTATATTTTAAAGAAGCAATATTTCTTCCCTTAATTGAGTGTACAGTGTGTACATTTGTGCCATAATCCAAGATCAGCATTCATATAGAAACCACATTAATCCTTCTAAACAATGCAATAAATAACAGATGGTAACTATCAGAGGCTTAAAAGTATAATTTATTTAATTCATGCACTGTAAATCAGCTATGTTGAGCAAATGTTTAAGGATTTATTATCCATAACGATCATAAAAGTCTTTCTTGCATTGGCAGAAGATGCATAACACACAAAAACAAAGCAAGCGTATTATTGTTGATAATAGTTAAAAGCATCACTACCCTGCTACAATGATAATTATATTATATTATTTTAATTAAAAATAACAGTCACATCACATAGAGTGAAATACACAAGTTGTTACAAAGCAAAAGAGTGCCACCTTGTGGACAACAGGTCCCATTTCACTTATACAGTATTATTGGATCTCTGCAACAACTTCCTTCAATGTGTGGCCACTGTGGTAGACATGCTTGAATTATCAGTGTTAGTGTTACAGACAGGCATTCTGGTAGTTGAATAAAGCTCATTGTTTCTCTGTATGAAGATGCTGTACGGCTCGATGTCTTCTGGCTCCTGCAGAAAGACATTTTTATATTTAGTATTAAGTAGTAAGTTAAATGAACCACATAAACGAATAAGATGTTTCTGTACCGTGTTTGGAAGACTGCTCGGTGGCTCTGGTCGTCTGTTGGGTCAAACAACAATGCATTAGTAATGAATCTTAATGCGTGTTCACTCTGTATTGTCTATTGTTAAGAGATAGGATAGGAAATGAAAGGCAGTGTCTTCCTTCTTTACTTCATATGGAACTGAAAGTCAAGATCTTCATATTTACGACTGCCGTTTTAAGTCATTTAAACATCTAAATAATATCACCTGACTTATGAAGCATTCCTAAAAATAGTTATGAATATAGTCTCTCACCCTTGACGCATACTTATGTAGATAAACCCGGAGATAACTGCAGCTACAATGATGACTATAGTTACACCGATTAAAAGATTTGGAATCGGCATTTGTATTGAACTGCTGGTGTCTTCCTCCTCTGAAACATGGAAAAGAAAAAATCAGAAAAATGACAGGTGCTTGCTCTGTTTGTAAAGAAGCTATAAGAGGCTGCTGTCTGCTGTACATAGGAAATATTGTATTACTAAAATCTGAAAATCAAAGACAACCAAACAGACTTCTGTAAGCTTAATTACTGCATGCTTTTATGAACCTTTAAACTATAAGTACAGGCATCATACTACTATGTTAACAATACAAATAGTTATAGCACCGTAGTTTAAATTTAGCTAAAGAACGAGAGAAAAATGCATAATTTACCTTCCACAGTGATATTAAGATGGAGAGTATCTGTTCCAGCTGTATGTGAACACTCACAGGTGTAGGTCCCACTATCCACTGGTGTTAAACTGGTCAGGTGGAGAAACACAGTCTGATTCTCTTTCATAAGTGTGAATCTGGAGTCACATTCGTGCACAAAGTCCCGTCCATGTCCATACAGCAGACGACACTCTTCTCCACTCTGTTCTGGTCTGATCTTACACACTATAACTGTGATGGTACTCAGTGTTACATTGCTGCATATTGGAGTGACATCTGGTTCCCTCCCAATGGTTTTCACTAGAGTCACTGCAAACAATACAGTCCGAGATAGCGATTGCTGTATTTTTGCATTTTGTGAATATTAAATCACATTTTAATGACACTAAAAAATACAGCAATTATTTAAAAACAACTAGCATGAATTTCACATTATGTGAATTAGTTTCTGTACATTACCTTGGTCTGCAAAACACACAGTCAGCATCAGAAGCAGAACAAAGCACAGTTTCCATTTTGCCATATTGGTCAAGAAGCAACTGCTGCCGGCAGTGAGAAGTATATCCTGTACTGAAGGTAGGAGGACACACTCTGGCTACCTAAACCTGAAACTCTCATAGAGGTGCAGTACGAGCTGGTGTGAACAAGGAAGTGCTGCTACAGGAGCTTCTGCTTTCGTACTAACGCACATATCATCAAAAACTTCTCATGTGCCTGTGTTATACGTCTCCACAATAAGGTGTCAAATCATGAAGCATCAGGTTAGTTTGAGCTGCAACCAAAATGAAGAATTGCACTAGTCGTACGTCACACAACATGCTGAAACCGACATGTTTGCTTTAGTGGTAATCGCATATTTAGAGACCTGAGCCGTAAATAGAAAGCAGCAGGGTCTCAGCAGCTCTCTCGCCTCGTTCACACGGGAACCACTGTGTCGTCAGCGTACAGCACTGTTGTAAGTGACAAAAACACATCTCACTCCATGCAAGTGAATTAGCTCTGTTCACGTGAAGAAACAAACTGTAGACTTGTTCATGTGACTGTAAGTATTACAAGCATTTGGGATATTTAATCTTTGATTACAATTCTGCAGTTGTAATGACTGAATCTTCCAGTAGTTAATCACTTATAATCAATATTGTACAAATCATGGCCAAAAAGACCCCAAACCCTTCTCTTGTTTAGTTTTAAGGACGTTATCTTGACATATTGTGACAATCAGAAAGGCCAAAACAGAAATGTGTGTTAAAAGAAATGAAATAGTCCTACAAGAGGATTTATATTTTGAAAAACGTTATTGCATTTCTTGACAGAGCATTTATGAACAAACTAGCCACACCCAGCAACAACTTAAAAGAAATGGAGGTGTTGAGGCTAAATATTATCAGGATATACCTATCTGACAGATGACACGTAATAATGATCCATATTGAACAAAGTGACAAGAAAAGTATAACTATTAGCTTTTGCTTTAAGCTAAAATCTTTACATAAAAAGGTATTAATTTGGATATTTCAAAGAAATGAAGGCTAAATGTGCTCAGTAGCCTATGGAGTTACATTTGTGTCTTTATTATGCAATAAAATAGAATAGGTCTGAGAGCAAAAGTTGCCCCATTTCAATCAAAACATTTTTTTTTGCAAATAAAATAAATCTGTGATTAAAAAAGTATCAATGCAAATCAAAAACTTTTGTTTGCGTATCAAAAACTTTTGTTTGCGTATCAAAAACTTTTGCAAATCCAAAAGTTTTGTTTGTAAAGTCCAACATTTTGTTTGCTAATCTTAAAGTTTTGTTGGTATATTCGAAAGTTTGCTTGTAAATCTAAAGGTCCGGCACACGTCCTAAGCTCAGCAGCAAACAAAACTTTTGGATTTGCATCAGTACATTTTTACTTGCAATAAAACATCTTTTGATTACAGTGTGGCAAGTTTTGCTGTCAAACCTGTTCTGTTTGATTGCATAACAAAGACACAAAAGTAGCCCACCATCTCAGTAAGTCGAGAACATCCACATATTACAGTTATATTATCTTGACATTTGGTTTAAATGTTTTCATAGATTTCACAACTTGGATCGGCCTCTCTTCCATCTATTTCCTGGTTGTACCAGCAGGCCGTCACGACAGGCCCGCTGCTGGCTGAATTTGAGATAGTTCGGTAGAGATCACTCGCTGGATGCTGGAGGCTTGTGTAAGGGTCATCTGGGTCATCTTTGTCCTGTAAAAAAATAAATCATGATGCATCATGTTTTTAAACTAAATCATGTTGAACAATAGTTGAGATATGTGTATGTATGATTACAAACATTAAACTGGCTTCTTTTGGAGTCTAAAGGTGCAGAACATAAGAATACATTACTCACCAAAGAGCCGGGAGTTTCAACTACAGATGATCCAGATGCGGTCGGCCTTGAGCAGCTTTAAATAAGAAGAGTGATCAGAGTTAGTGGATCACCAAATACAACACACACAGAAAAATAAAGGTAGGACAAAGCTTATCTTCTAGAAATCTTCTTACTGTACTCTCTCACCCATGATGTATTCTTCTGCAGACAAACCCGAAGATAACTCCAGTTATAACGATAGTTACTATGGTTACAACGATCCAAAAAGAATAGACGTCTACTATTGTAGACGTGCTGGTGTCTTCCTCCTCTAAAACATTGTCAAGAAAAAAAATCAAATATTAATATTTTATAACTGATATCTCCTGCAAATAGAATACATTATAATTTATTTAAAACAATTTATGTAATAGCATATTTCATTTAACTTTTGAAATATGCATTTTTACATCTACAGGCATTATGAGCACAGCTATGAATATAAAAAACAGACTTAAAAACACAACTATTCTACACTTTATGTTCCTTAAATTGAAACAGCTGAAATTTCACCTACATATTCTCATGAAAACACAAAATAAACCAAACATTTACCTTCCACAGTGATATTAAGATGGAGAGTATCTGTTCCAGCAGCATGTGAACACTCACAGCTGTACGTCCCACTATCCACTGGTGTTAAACTGGTCAGGTGGAGAAACACAGTCTGATTCTCCATCATAAGTGTGAATCTGGAGTCACATTCGGGCACAAAGTCCTGTCCATAGTGATACAGCAGAAGACACTCTTCTCCACTCTGTTCTGATCTGATCTTACACACTATAAGCATGATGGTACTCAGATTTGCATTGGTGCATATTGGAGTGACATCTGGTTCTCTTCCAATGGTTTTCACTAGAGTCACTGCAAACAATACAGTCCGAGATAGCGATTGCTGTATTTTTGCATTTTGTGAATATTAAATCACATTTTAATGACACTAAAAAATTACAGAAATTATTTAAAAACAACTAGCATGAATTTCACTTTATGTGAATTAGTTTCTGTACATTACCTTGGTCTGCAAAACACACAGTCAGCATCAGAAGCAGAACAAAGCACAGTTTCCATTTTGCCATATTGGTCAAGAAGCAACTGCTGCCGGCAGTGAGAAGTATATCCTGTACTGAAGGTAGGAGGACACACTCTGGCTACCTAAACCTGAAACTCTCATAGAGGTACAAGCGCTGCTACAGAAGCTTCTGCTTTTGTATTAAGAGTCATATCATCAAAAACTTCTTATGTGGGTTGCCTGGTTAGCTCAGTAGGTAGAGTGGCGCCCATGTAACAGGCTTCAGTCCTGACTGCGGTGACCGGGGTTCAAATCAGGCCTGTGGCCCTTTCCGCATCCACACTCTCTCTCTCTCCCCCTTTCCAAGACTCTATCCACTGTCAATAAATGCTTAAAAAAATGCCCCTAAAAAATAACTTTAAAAAAAAAAAAAAAAACTTCTCATGTGCCTGTGTTATACGTCTCCACAATAAGGTGTCAAATCATGAAGCATCAGGTCAGTTTGAGCTGCAACCAAAATGAAGTATTGCACTAGTCGTACGGCACACAACATGCTGAAACCGACATCTTTGCTTTAGTGGTAATCGCATATTTAGAGACCTGAGCCATGAATAGAAAGCAGCAGGGTCTCAGCAGCTCTCTCGCCTCGTTCACACGGGAACCACTGTCGTCTGCATACGGTATAGCACTGTTCTAAGTGACAAAAACATATTGTATCTTGCTTCATGCAAATTAAATTACGCAATTATGCAGTTGCAATGACTGCATTTTATTTTGAAATTCTCATTTATAATAAACATTGTACAAATTGTGGCCAAAAGACCGTCTCTTGGATAGTTTTAAGGACGTTATTTTGACATTATTGTGACAATCAGAAAGGCCTCAACTCAAAACTAATTATGTGTGTTCAAAAATAAAATCGCAGCAGGGTCTCAGCAGCTCTCTCACCTCGTTCACAAGGAAACCACTGTGTCGTCAGCGCACAGCACTGTTGTAAGTGACAAAAACACATCTCACTTCATGTAAGTGAATTAGCTCTGTTCACGTGAAGAAACAAACTGTAGACTAGTTCATGTGACTGTAAGTATTACAAGCATTTGGGATATTTAATCTTTGATTACAATTCTGCAGTTGTAATGACTGAATTTTCCGGTAATTAATCACTTATAATCAATATTGTACAAATCATGGCCAAAAGACCCCAAACCCTTCTCTTGTTTAGTTTTAAGGATGTTATCTTGACATTATTGTGACAATCAGAAAGGCCAAAACAGAAATGTGTGTTAAAAGAAATGAAATGGTCCTACAAGAGGATTTATATTTTGAAAAACGTTATTGCATTTCTTGACAGAGCATTTATGAACAAACTAGCCATACCCAGCAACAACTTAAAAGAAATGGAGGTGTTGAGGCTAAATATGATCAGAATATACCTATCTGACAGATGACACGTAATAATGATCCATATTGAACAAAGTGACAAGAAAAGTATAACTAATAGCTTTTGCTTTAAGCTAAAATCTTTACATAAAAATGTATTAATTTGGCTATTTCAAAGAAATGAAAGCTAAATATGCTCAGTAGCCTATGGAGTTACATTTGCGTCTTTATTATGCAATCAAATGGAATAGGTCTGAGAGCAAAAGTTGCCCCATTTCAATCAAAACATTTTTTTTTGCAAATAAAATAAATCTGTGATTAAAAAAGTATCAATGCAAATCAAAAACTTTTGCAAATCCAAAAGTTTTGTTTGTAAAGTCCAACATTTTGTTTGCTAATATTAAAGTTTTGTTTGTAAATCTAAAGGTCCTGCACACGTCCTAAACTCAGCAGCAAACAAAACTTTTGGATTTGCATCAGTACATTTTTACTTGCAATAAAACATCTTTTGATTACAGTGTGGCAAGTTTTGCTGTCAAACCTGTTCTGTTTGATTGCATAACAAAGACACAAAAGTAGCATACCATCTCAGTAAGTCGAGAACATCCACATATTACAGTTATATTATCTTGACATTTGGTTTAAATGTTTTCATAGATTTCACAACTTGGATCGGCCTCTCTTCCATCTATTTCCTGGTTGTACCAGCAGGCCGTCACGACAGGCCCGCTGCTGGCTCAATTTGAGATAGTTTGGTAGAGATCACTCGCTGGATGCTGGAGGCTTGTGTAAGGGTCATCAGGGTCATCAGGGTCATCAGGGTCCTCTTTGTCCTATAAAAAAATAAATCATGATGCATCATGTTTTTAAACTAAATTATGTTCAACAATAGTTGAGATATGTGTATGTATGATTGCAAACATTAAACTGGCTTCTTTTGGAGTTTAAAGGTGCAGCACATAAGAATACATTACTCACCAAAGAGCCGGGAGTTTCACATACAGATGATCCAGATGCGGTCGGCCTTGAGCAGCTTTAAATGAGAAGAGTGATCAGAGTTAGTGGATCACCAAATACAACACACACAGAAAAATAAAGGTAGGACGAAGCTTATCTTCTAGAAATCTTCTTAATATACTCTCTCACCCATGACGTATTCTTCTGCAGACAAACCCGAAGATAACTCCAGTTGTAACAATAGTTACTATAGTTACTATAGTTACAACGATCCCAAAAGGATAGTCTACTATTGTAGACGTGCTGGTGTCTTCCTCCTCTAAAACATTGTCAAGAAAAAAATCAAATATTAATATTTTATAACTGATATCTCCTGCAAATAGAATACATTCTAATTAATTTAAAACAATTTATATAATCACATATTTCATTTAACTTTTAAAATATGCATTTTTACATCTACAGGCATTATGAGCACAGCTATGAATATAAAAAACAGACTTAAAAACACAACTATTCTACACTTTGTGTTCCTTAAATTGAAACAGCTTAAATTTCATCTACAAATTCTCGTGAAAACACAAAATAAACCAAACATTTACCTTCCACAGTGATATTAAGATGGAGAGTATCTGTTCCAGCTGTATGTGAACACTCACAGCTGTACGTCCCACTATCCACTGGTGTTAAACTGGTCAGGTGGAGAAACACAGTCTGATTCTCTTTCATAAGTGTGAATCTGGAGTCACATTCGTGCACAAAGTCCCGTCCATATTGATACTGCAGACGACACTCTTCCCCGCTCCTTTCTGGTCTGATCTTACACGTTATAAGTATGATGATACTCAGATTTGCATTGGTGCATATTGGAGTGACATCTGGTTCTCTTCCAATGGTTTTCACTAGAGTCACTGCAAACAATACAGTCCGAGATAGCGATTGTTGTATTTTTGCATTTTGTGAATATTAAATCACATTTTAATGACACTAAAAAATACAGAAATTATTTAAAAACAACTAGCATGAATTTCACATTATGTGAATTAGTTTCTGTACATTACCTTGGTCTGAAAAACACACAGTCAGCATCAAAAGCAGAACAAAGCACAGTTTCCATTTTGCCATATTGGTCAAGAAGCAACTGCTGCCGGCAGTGAGAAGTATATCCTGTACTGAAGGCAGGAGGACACACTCTGGCTACCTAAACCTGAAACTCTCATAGAGGTGCAGTACGAGCTGGTGTGAACTAGGAAGTCCTGCTACAGGAGCTTCTGCTTTCGTACTAACGCACATATCATCAAAAACTTCTCATGTGCCTGTGTTATACATGTCCACAATAAGGTGTCAAATCAAAAGCATCAGGTCAGTTTGAGCTGCAACCAAAATGAAGTATTGCACTAGTCGTACGGCACACAACATGCTGAAACCGACATGTTTGCTTTAGTGGTAATCACATATAGCTATGAATAGAAAGCAGCAGGGTCTCAGCAGCTCTCTCGCCTCGTTCACACGGGAACCGCTGTGTCGTCAGCGTACAGCACTGTTGTAAGTGACAAAAACACATCTCACTTCATGCAAGTGAATTAGCTCTGTTCACATGAAGAAACAAACTGTAGACTTGTTCATGTGACTGTAAGTATTACAAGCATTTAGGATATTTAATCTGTGATTACAATTCTGCAGTTGTAATGGCTGAATTTTCTGATAATTAATCACTTATAATCAATATTGTACAAATCATGGCCAAAAGACCCCAAACCCTTCTCTTGTTTAGTTTTAAGGATGTTATCTTGACATTATTGTGACAATCAGAAAGGCCAAAACAGAAATGTGTGTTAAAAGAAATGAAATAGTCCTACAAGAGGATTTATATTTTGAAAAACGTTATTGCATTTCTTGACAGAGCATTTATGAACAAACTAGCCACACCCAGCAACAACTTAAAAGAAATGGAGGTGTTGAGGCTAAATATTATCAGGATATACCTATCTGACAGATGACATGTAATAATGATCCATATTGAACAAAGTGACAAGAAAAGTATAACTATTAGCTTTTGCTTTAAGCTAAAATCTTTACATAAAAATGTATTAATTTGGATATTTCAAAGAAATGAAGGCTAAATGTGCTCAGTAGCCTATGGAGTTATATTTGCATCTTTATTATGCAATCAAATAGAATAGGTCTGAGAGCAAAAGTTGCCCCATTTCAATCAAAACATTTTTTTTTGCAAATAAAATAAATCTGTGATTAAAAAAGTATTAATGCAAATCAAAAACTTTTGAAAATCCAAAAGTTTTGTTTGTAAAGTCCAACATTTTGTTTGCTAATCTTAAAGTTTTGTTGGTATATTCAAAAGTTTGTTTGTAAATCTAAAGGTCCGGCACACGTCCTAAGCTCAGCAGCAAACAAAACTTTTGGATTTGCATCAGTACATTTTTATTCACAGATTTATTTTACTTGCAATAAAACGTCTTTTGATTACAGTGTGGCAAGTTTTGCTGTCAAACCTGTTCTGTTTAATTGCATAACAAAGACACAAAAGTAGCCCACCATCTCAGTAAGTCGAGAACATCCACATATTACAGTTATATTATCTTGACATTTGGTTTAAATGTTTTCATAGATTTCACAACTTGGATCGGCCTCTCTTCCATCTATTTCCTGGTTGTTCCAGCAGGCCATCACGACAGGCCTGCTGCTGGCTGAATTTGAGATAGTTTGGTAGAGATCACTCGCTGGATGCTGGAGGCTTGTGTAAGGGTCATCTGGGTCATCTGGATCATCTTTGTCCTGTAAAAAAATAAATCATGATGCATCATGTTTTTAAACTAAATCATGTTGAACAATAGTTGAGATATGTGTATGTATGATTGCAAACATTAAACTGACTTCTTTCGGAGTTTAAAGGTGCAGCACATAAGAATACATTACTCACCAAAGAGCCAGGAGTTTCAACTACAGATGATCCAGATGCGGTCGGCCTTGAGCAGCTTTAAATGAGGAGAGTGATCAGAGTTAGTGGATCACCAAATACAACACATATATAGAAAAATAAAGGTAGGACAAAGCTTATCTTCTAGAAATCTTCATACTCTCTCACCCATGACGTATTCTTCTGCAGACAAACCCGAAGATAACTCCAGTTATAACGATAGTTACTATAGTTACCATAGTTACAACGATCCAAAAAAAATAGCTAATGAGAATTGGCATTAGTTGGTTTGTAGACGTGCTGGTGTCTTCCTCCTCTAAAACATTGTCAAGAAAAAAATCAAATATTAATATTTTATAACTGATATCTCTTGCAAATACAATACATTATAATCTATTTAAAACAATTTATACAATCACATTTCATTTAACTTGTGAAATCTGCATTTTTACATCTACAGGCATTATGAGCACAGCTATGAATATAAAAAACAGACTTAAAAACACAACTATTCTACACTTTATGTTCCTTAAATTGAAACAGCTGAAATTTCATCTACAAATTCTCGTGAAAACACAAAATAAACCAAACATTTACCTTCCACAGTGATATTAAGATGGAGAGTATCTGTTCCAGCAGGATGTGAACACTCACAGGTGTACGTCCCACTATCCACTGGTGTTAAACTGGTCAGGTGGAGAAACACAGTCTGATTCTCCATCATAAGTGTGAATCTGGAGTCACATTTGTGCACAAAGTCCTGTCCATAGTGATACTGCAGACGACACTCTTCTCCACTCTTTTCTGATCTGACCTTACACACTATAAGTATTGCATTGGTGCATATCGGAGTGGCATCTGGTTCTCTTCCAATGGTTTTCACTAGAGTCACTGTAAACAATACAGTCTGAGTTAGCAAAAAAAAAATCAAAAATTAGGAAACAGACGACTCATTATTCTAACAAACTGCAAAAACTGACTGACTTAACATAAATTATATGCAAAGAAAAGCTCCTGTACTGTACCTTCATCGTCAAAACACAAAGACAGGGGCAGAAGCAGAAGATAACACAGTGTCAACTGATCCATGATGGCCGAGAGGTCTGAACAACTGTGTTGCAGTCTCTAATCTATAGTGAAGGGGGGAGGGCAAACACTGACATCAAACTACCTACAATACCTTGAGCTTGTGGGGAGATGACCAAGAAAGGAAATGCGAGACATGAATACTTCTGTTATAAAGTTAAGACACTATTTTAACCTTATATAACCTTTGCATCATAAAAGGTTTTTGATGCTTAGTTGTTATAGTATCTTCGGTAAAAGCAAACCTCAGTCTCAGTGCAGAATTCAAAGCGTCCTAGCAGAGCTTTAGCTGCTATAAATATCTTATCGCCTACCATAATGACGCCAGTTAAATGTCCACCTACAAAGTGCTGCACAAAAGTAAATTATTTCTATTCTATTGTCATAATTTTAAAGTCTTTACTGACATGGCCTGTGTTGAACAATAAAAAATATTGTAAATTTGCATACTATTATAACTATTTACTTACTTATCTATTAAACTTTTTGCCCAGCTGCTTCCCAGAGGAGCATAAAGTGAGTGATGGACATAAATGGAAGTTAGAAAAATCCAGCACACAGATTTTGAGAGCAATCTCAAACTTTTTCATGTCAAAGTCCAATAGACCCCAGACCATGGATATATAAGAGGTTGTGTCCTACGTGTTAGTAAATAGCCTACAACTACATTAAATTTTGTTTATGTCATGCTACTAGCGCTATTAGCTACCGGCCGATAGCCGGTTGTATGGGAACAGAGACGTTAATACATCCACCATGGTACAGGCTTACAGCATACAGCCCATGGGTGTATTATAAGATAATAAAAGTGATGAATTACAGCCAATATATCCATTATTACAGCCGCATACAGCTAGCAGGAAGCCGGATATGTCATACGTGCAGGGCGGTGCAGTCCCGTGGGTCTGATGCACGCACATAATGCGGAGGAAAATAACTCTGGATTCAGCTGTTAATGTAATTTAACACCCCCTAATTTCACAACAGGCTTGAAATGTTCAACCAGCGGGCGGCAAAACACAGCTTTTCAGATCCTATAAGACACGACGTGATGCAGCATTTAGACACAAGTTAAAGCATCAGCCTTCTGCGTCTTTACCAAAAAAATCCATCAACAAACTATAGTCCTTCTCATGAACAACTTTAAAGAATCAATGTTGTTTTGTTAACATCCAGAGGTATTATTGTTGGACAATATTGTCTCAATGAAAGAAAAAAAGTCAACTTATTATGCAGTCATGCAGTCATGTTTTCTTGATTTTTTGATTCAAATGTTTTCATAGATTTCCCAACTTTCTCCACCATCCATTTCCTGATCATCCAAATGATGAGTCACTATGTTGTTGCTGGCTAAATTCCTCTTGGTGTCGTGTTGATGGTGCACTGAGGAGATAGAATGGTAGAGATCACTCTCTGGCTGCTGAAGGCTTGTGTAGGGGTCATCTGGGACCTATGAAAACATCAAAATCTTACTGCATCATGTTTTAAAGGGGACATATCATGCTCATTTTCAGGTTCATACTTGTACTTTGGGTTTCTACTAGAACATGTTTGCATGCGTTAATGTTCAAAAAACACTTTATTTTTCTCATCCTGTCTGTCTGAATATACCTGTATTCACCCTCTGTCTGAAACGCTCCGTTTTAGCGTTTGTCTCTTTAAAAAGCCAAGTCTGCTCTGACTGGCTTGCTCTGATAGTGCACCTATGCAAATGTAGTTTTCAAGCTGGTGGCGGTATATTCTAATGAGCCTGCATGTGATTTAGGAAGGGGGGCCAAACCTGAATGGATTGTTGAATCACATGTTTTCTGATCTAAGCATCCCACCAAAAAAACAGACTGGGTTGTTCTTATTAAAACATATTCTCATATAACGGTTTGTATGACATCATATGAAAAGTTATTCCTCATTTTTCGTGCGTTCTCCTATGACTATGTCCAGCAACACGTGTCAATTTATGCTCATTACAGGCATTTACGTGAGAAATAAGTCAACAATTGGGTTAAAATAACTACGGAAGTGGCGTAAATTAAGTGCGGAAATTATGTGACTCACACGGGGTACCAACAGCGGTCTCCTGGGCGAAAGTCTGCTGTTTTTTGACCCACCCATCCACCCTGACCTCCTCCTTGTACGACATTTGCCGCTTTTTATACTTCCTGGTTCACCATTACGTGGATTACATACGAATTATAGTGCATTACTTTTCGTAGGTATAGCTACAAACGGTGTTTGAGATATCCAAATGGATGTGAACAAGCACTGAAAAAGTGAGTTTTTCATGATATGTCCCCACTAAATTCTGGAAACACGAGCGCTACCATGTACTAAACAAGTGTAATATAAGTACATTCACTCAAATTGTACTTAAGAACAACTTTGAGGTACTTTACTGAGTATTTTCTGTCCACTTTATACTTTTACTCCACTATAAGAGGGAAATATTGTACTTTTTCCTCTACTACGTTTATTTGACAGCTTTAGTTACTTTACAAATGAAGATTTTTGCTTAAAAACATTTGAAAAACTTAAAATAAAATATGAAGCTTTGTTATAAATCACTGTGCCTCACAATATATACAATTAGAGCTGAAACAATTAGTTGATTAATTGATTTAGAAAATTTACGGCAACTATTTTGATAATTGTTTGAGTCATTTTTCAGGCAAAAATGTGAGGATTTTCTCCCTTTCCTTGTAATTATTTTTAATAATGTTGAGGTCTGTACTATTGGTTGGACAAAACAAACATTGTGAAAGTGTCACTATTTTTTTGATCTTTTACAAACCAAACAGTTAATTGATTAATAATAGAGAAAATAATGAGCCAGATGAATCCATAATGAAAATAATCATTAGTTCATTATACGTCCTCCACCACTGTGTATGTCAATTAAAGGTCACAGGACTGCAACAAAAGGCTTCTTTTAACTTTGCAAAGTGCATTATCTAACCGTCTCCCCTTCGCATCAGCTTAGAGGCGCTGTGGTGGCCGTGTGGTTAAGACATACATCGTATCTTATGCTGCAAACTCCCTCTCATTTCCTCGTTTCCTGTCTGCATGTGACCCATTTCTTCAAATAAAACAAAAAAGCCTCAGCTAAATGCCTTAAATGTAAAATGATATGTCTTTTTATATTATTAAAATACTTTATACATTTAAAAGGTACAAAAGAATACGTGGCTCACCAAAGAGACGGGGGTTTCACAGACAGGTAACTCAGTTGCTCCTGACCTTGTATTGTGTCTGCAAATAAGTGGAAAATACAAATACCAAAATAACAATTATCTAATCAACATAAAAACTGCATTATTTTACCAAGTTTAAAGCTCTCGGTCAGTAACAATTTCTCACCTGCAACGTTTTTTTCTCAGGATATGTCCAAGGACAACGCCAGTTACAATGATGAACGCAAAACCAATCACAGTAGTGGTGATCAATATCCAACTGCTGGGCTCTTCAAGACAAAAACAATACAAAACATTTACCTTCCACATTGATACTGAAGCAGAATATGTGTTCATTCAACATAAAGCCTAAATTTGACATTTTTACATTGTTAAGGGGAGACAGTACGGGCAAAACATTTTGAGATTTTGGACTATTATGTTCCATAACATGTTTTTTTTTTCAGACTAGTGGAAAGAAAATATCCAAAATACACATTAAGGTGTTTATTTTACTACTTTGTCTATTTGTATCTGTAGATTACTCCGAAATTAACAAAAGTTACCATTAGATAAAGCCTCATTTAAATATTTAAACATAACATTTTAGAAAACTTGTAATACAGAAAATAATTTCCTTAATGTAAGTAATCAACTGGGGAAGTTTCATGGTTATATTTATTAGTTAAATTGTTTTACTCTATTCATTTGTAGTGTCTTGGAAAATATATGAAATTTTTACAATACATATCTTTAAAGCTTTCTCAAATTTTCTCATACTGTGAGCCAGAAATCTCCACTTCAGTACCACTCATACACCAAACTTTCCACTTTCATTCCTATCTATATTCTCAAGGTTTTTACAGAGGGGTTTGTTTATATATTATTCATAGCCTGATGGAGAAAATTTATTTTTTTGAATAGCTGTTGACAGTATTTTTTGGAGTGATACAAAGATACGTCCAAAATTCCCACAGTAAAAACGTCTGACTCTAATATGTCAACAAGAATTGAACCTGGTTTTATCCGATGTTCGGATTTCTGTTCTGGAAATTTATGAAAATTAGCGCATATTTAATAAGATAATGCATCATTTGCATATTTAAACATAAAATGTCAGAAAACTTGTAATATAAAAAATAATTGTCTTAATGTAAGTCATCAACTGGAGAAGTTTCATGGTGATATCTATTCGTTAAACTGTTTACCCTATTCACCTGTAGTGTATCCCCTTTAGTTTTTTAAATTCAGCTTGTATTACCAAAGTTAAACGTTTATCATGCGACTGAAATCCTTCTTTTCACACTGACAGAAATGCATAAAGTTTGAAACTTAAAAGCAAGAAAATAAATGTACCTTCCACAGTGATCTTGAGATTGAGAAGATCTGCTCCATCGGGAAATGGACACCGACAGGTGTAGTTCCCACTATCCACTGGTGTTAAACTGGCCAGGTGAAGAAATACAGTCTGATTCACCGTCATAATAGTGAACCTGGGGTCACATTCGGGCACAAAGTCCCGTCCATGTTGATATATCAGTAAACAGTGTTCTCCCAGGCTCCTTTCTCTGCTGATCTTACAATAAACCAGAGTGTTCTTATGCAGGGATTCAGTGGAGCATAGTGGAGCAACATACGGCTCTCTCCCAGTGGTCATCACATGAGTCACTGCAATGGAAAAGACACTTTGAATGGCTTAAACTTAAGTTTTATTTACACATACAATAAATGACTGCACTAGAATAAGAAGGATAATGTTGATACACTCATAAACTGTAATGAAAAGCTCCTGTACGGTACCTTCATGGTCAAAACACAAACACAGTGGCAGAAGGTGAACGAGCCAGAGTTTCCACTGATCCATAATCACAGAGAGATGTCAGTAAACTATACTGAAGACAGGAAGATTACACTGGTACCTTCACCTCAATACCTAAATATGAGCCTATGGGCTGATAATGACGTGTCTTAAAAAGGAAGTAGACTTACTGTACGTTCAAGTTAAGACTCTCTCATACAATAGGTGTAGAAGAAGAGAATAAATTGCTCACCGAAGTGCAGGGGATTTCACACACAGATCATCCAAATGGACCTGACCTGGTATTGTCTCTGCAAATAAGATTTATATCAGTGGAGCGGCAAATACACAAAAAACAAATCAAGGATGCATCTTTATTTGTACACACGATTAGAGCTGTTCTGTGCTTTACAACTAAACTTATAGTATCTTAAATTACAGTGTTTTTCTCAACAAAAACATCTACATTTATACGATTTTTTCACCGGCATTAATTCTTTCTCAGGATAAACCAACGAACATTTTTATTCTCTCAAATCTATTCTGTTTGACTGCATAATAAAGACACGAAAGTAACCCCATAGGAAATGAGTGACTACTGTAATTAGTAATGAAACTCTCCTGTACTGTACCTTCAGTGTCAAAACAACACAACTAACACTGGTTTCACTGAAAAACAGCTAAAGAATAAACTGTTCATGCTGCACATATAAAACCAACAGTAGCATCATAGAGAAGGAATGGGACGACAAACTTACCGAGTCGGAGGTCTTTGATTCTTCAAATTTAAGCAATTCAACGACTTTCAAGAACGTACGTCGTGCCCTATAGGCAAAATTCAGATTTGGAGCCCTCACCGCCGCCGCTCTAATGTTAGGGTTAGGGTTCAACCCCCCAGAACCCTAAACCTAGCCCCATAAACCGCAACACACATCAGACATCACAATGGTTTTAAGACAAAAATTAAGATTTTTATTTTCATAAAAAACTGTATTTATTATGATATAAATAAACAATTGGTCCCTGATATTGTTTGTTTAATTGTGTTTAGTCAGTTTCACTACGAGAGCTACAAAGGTGAAAAGTGTATTTATTTATTTATTTGTTCATTTGATACCTCAATGCAGAAAATGAGGAAGGGCGCCCAACGGCATTTTGTATTTGAATTTTTCTTTAAGAGGGCAACCAACGCCCCCCAGAAGGTGGCGACCTAGGCGACTGCCTATAAGGCCTATGCCTTAAGCCGGCCCTGAGGACGTATGACTTAGAAAATTGGTTTGAAGGAAGACTTGACACTGATCAAAATTAGATATAGTACATGTGATATGAGACCAGACAGCAATTTAATGGCCAGAAGTTATTTTCCTGGGTCAAGAAATTTATGAACGAGATAGATAGATTTGACTTTATTGTCCTCAAGAGGGAAATGAGTTTCCTCTGGAGCATCTATTCATCCATAAAATATGAGACACCTCACACAAACTTTGAATATTCACATGGCTGAACTGTGTCAGTACGTAGCCGTGGTCCCTTTAGAATAGCCAACAGAATAGTGGATGTAGAGAGTGATGCCCCAGAGGGCTGTCAAGAGTATTACCAGGACAATAAAAAACCTCTGGATCCAAAGGAACTGATCCAGCTTCTGCTCCAGGCGACTGCTGCGGGTCATCAGCTGCTGGAGCTGACAATGACAACAGAAGCTTTAAGAATACAGTCAGAAATGTGTTTCAAACAGAGGAAAAGTCAGTTTGGATTGTTATTATATCAGTACAATTGCTGGAAAGCAGCATGAACAAGTTTGGTACCGAGCTCACAACTAACCGTGGCGTGAATCCTCTGATGATCGCTCGTCGGCGGCGGCGTGTTGTAGTTGTTGGTCGTCAGTCTGAAGGCAGAGTTCACATCCTGCAGGACGTGACACTGCAGTCTGAAAAAACATGTATTTGTTGTTCTGGTTAAAACACGCCATCTTATTTTCTTTTGGGACCAAATTGTATTGGTTTTAAAAATACACATTGGAACATAAATCAAAAAATATATTAAAAAAATAAATAATTTTAATATCAACATTAATAAATGTCCCCCAAAAGAATAAAATAATCATAAAAAGAAATAATATAAAAAAACTTAATAGTGACTCCCACCTCCCAAATAAATCTCTGTTCAATACACTAGGGGATATGTTATGATACAATTAAATTACATACATTTTGTAATATTACTTAAGGCTTTTGTCCAGGATTAGATAGTAATAAAACACGCCATCTTATTTTTTTGTGACCAAATTTTATAGGTCAACAACAAAACTGACATAGTTCAAAACAAACCACAAATCAAAACATATATAATACAAAATAAATAATATGTTTTTAATCAATATGAATACATTTTCCCCAAAAGAAAAAATATGAATAAAAAAAAAACAAACTCAATGGCGATTCCCACCCCCAAATAAATTAAGTTTTTTAAAATTTACTAGTAATATAAACATCCCATTTTATGAATGACATATTCACGACTTTGTGTCTTTGTTAAACATGACTCAACACTCGTTTTTTCACACAGAACACATGCTTAATTCATGAAATGATAACTCATCTTTAATATTAAACAGTTATTATTAGTCTGACCTTTGCATTGAAGGGCTCTCCTCCCAGAACCGGAGCAGGTCCTGGCTGCCATCCCTGGCACTGGGCTCCATTTCAGCAACCATGACTGAAATGACTGCACAAATGAATGATGAGCTTTAAATATATAAAAGGAGTATCAACAAGTTGTTGGGCCTGGCTGGGTGATGGTGCAGACCTACCTTCACACAGGAACACACTGAACTCCACGGAGGTCCTGCTGCTGTTTCCGGGCTTCTCCTTGTGTCACTCTGAAGCTGAGGTTCTCACCTGAGACACAGAAAAAGGATCTGGAGGTCAAAGACTGTTACTGAATACAGAGGAATCAGATTGGATTTCCTCTTCTGTGTGCCTCCTACAGCATTGTGTTAAATAATTTAATCAACTGGTACCCCGCCTACTCATTAGCACAGTGTCTTAAGTGTTACAGCTCCTTAACCACGGTCTAAACATGTCTAAATAGCATGGAGTTACTTTTGTGTCTTAATGATACAATCAAACAGAACAGGTATGAGAGCAAAACTTTCCACACTGTAATCAGAAAATGTTTTATTGCAAGTAAAAATAAATTTGTGAATAAAAATGTATTAATGCAAATCAAAAAGTTGAGTTTGCTGTTGAGCTTGATCTTGTTGGTGGGACCTTTAGATTTACCAACAAAACTTTTGGATATACAAAAAAAACTTTCAGATCTACAAATAAAATTTTTGGATTTACAAAAGTTTTTGATTCACAAACAAAAGTTCTTGATTTTGCATTCATACATTTTTAATCACAAATTGATTTTACTAATCTATTCTGTTTGATTGCATAACAAAGTTGCAAATGTAACTCCATAAAATATCAGCATCTCTAATTCATTTGAACTAATACTTCATCACTATGGTTGTGACGTTTTTACTATTACTACATTTTTAATACACAGAGTTGGGTAAATAAAATTGGGTGTTTTTTTTAAAGTTTAAATGCAAGGTTGTTAAAAGCATCCGCCGCATATTAAGTCTCACTCCTCTACTTGCTTTCACTATAAGTTGACCACAGAGCCAGCAGGATGTCTAGAGTGTAAATGTAATGTAAGTGGGTTTGCAGAGGTGGCTTTAGAGTCACATTACGGAGGACGAGAAGACAGATTTAAATAGGTTCACAGGATATGGGCGGTAGATGCACACCAACGCTGACTTTTCACAGAGAAATAAATGGTGCTCAAAGTTATTTAACAAGTAGCTACTCTGACAAGAAAAGCTTGCAATGTTGGTGATGGTGTTAAATAATAATGGGTTATACTTCTGGAGCCTAACTATTAGAAAGCAAAGAGCCAAACACGATACAGAGAAGCCTTTTTGATTTTAAGGGGTGTAAGACGACTTAAACAGCCTTGTCCTGCATTAGAAAAGTACGCAGTTAAAACAGCAAAAGAGCTAATAGAACAATGGCCAAGTGTTGGGGAGAAGAAAACACTGAATTTGTCAAAAAAGAAGCCTATTAGGTATGCAAGGTTGTTAAAAAAAAAAAAATACATACTGTATTACATGTACATATTTCTCTATGCATAGAGAAATGTAAAAATAAATGTACAGACATAAATAAGTTTGGGGAAATGAATAAGGAGTGAAATGCAAAGAAGTAAATCATGCATAAATAAATAAATTTAAAAATGAAATGAAAATAATAGAAAAGGTACATAAATAAATAAATAAACAAATAGGTAAATAATAAATGCAAAAATAACTGAATAAATACAAAATGAAAACAAAATAAATGAT
This sequence comes from Sebastiscus albofasciatus, assembly GCA_916701655.1. Taxonomy (NCBI): domain Eukaryota; kingdom Metazoa; phylum Chordata; class Actinopteri; order Perciformes; family Sebastidae; genus Sebastiscus; species Sebastiscus albofasciatus. The sequence continues at coordinate 32,240 of CAKAOI010047695.1, forward strand.
TACATTTAAAAAATAATACAAATAAATACATAAATAAATAAAAGGGAAAATTAAACAGAAGAGTAAAAAATTAGGGAATTAATACAAAGATAAATAAATAAAGAAGCAAATTAAAACAGAAATATCAATTTATGTCACATTTTATCAATTAATTAATGGCTACATTTATTTTAAATATTATTTTGGCTACATTTAATGACATTTATTTATTGATTTACTTATTCATTTACTTTTGATTTTGGCAGGTTTCGTCATTCCAGAGAGAATTGTATTTAAAGTTAATGAGGAAAACTCATTTCTGATGCAATATTCACAGTAAATAATCTGCTCAAAATTAATTGAAATCGCTTGTTTTACACAAACTACTTGCAGTTATTGCGTCACTTAGTCAGGGGTTTACTCAATGACAGGAAAGGGGTCCTTTAAAGAAAAAGGTTGGGAACCACGGCTGTAAGGAATCAATACTGTGGTTTGCATAGACACCACAATAACAATGAGGCCCACCAGCAGGGTGAGCAGTAGATACATCATGACCTATAATCTCTTTGAATATTGATACTCCTGGTATCAATACATGCATCACCAATCACTGTGACACTTTTAACTACAATGGACACTCTAAAAGATGTAAAATATTTAAATATAATATACATACAAAGTGTTTTCTTATTAGTGTTTGTGCAGGAAATGACTGAACATTAATATTATTTAAATTGTAAAATTGCACGGCAGCACTATGATTAACAAATATTAAAGATATGTATAAAAGATGAATAATTAATATGTTTTATGATTGTGACCAAATATAAATATATGGTGTTGGTAACTTTAGTATAACAGTTACCAACACATTCACACCATCATTACAGATTTCTAGAATAAAATTACCGAAATAATATAAGAATATATAAATATATAATAAATATATATAATATATATATAAATTAGGAGCAGGTATAAAATGTGAAACTATCCATTATGCAATAGAAGATATATATATATAAAAAAATAATATTTACCTCTCATTATCCATGGCATTTCATATACCTTTAGTTTAGCTGTAAATGAAAGAAGAAGGTCATTGTATACCTGGACAATTTTTAAATACATGATTAATGCATACATGGACTATTTATACATCAATCTGAGGTAGTATTCAAGGGAGTAATACATGATATGCTTCAGAAAATCCATGTTCTGGAAAAGAGAAAAGACTTATTCTATTGTGTTAACTCGTCCATTCAAACATCAGAGGAGGAGGAGATGTATTTTGAAAAGGCACATCTGTCTTTTTGCATTTCCTCTGAAAGCTTTGAAGCCTCAAGCCACAGCATGACCCAGATATACAGTCAAACATGTCTCACAGCACTCAAACACTCCCCCCCCTCCTTCCTGAAATATCACAATGTCCTTGCTCCCATAATGTTAATTCAAAATCTAAAACCAGATGTACAAATATGTGGTGGTTTTACAAAATGTTTAGCAACAGAATCGAGAACCAAGTGCAATACGCTGATAATGAAAACAGCATTTTAGAATAAAAACAATGGTGTACATGTGAAGACAAATTACACAAGAAAATTAACTTCATTTAGACACATTTAGAGATTCACCTTTGACCCTCATAGCGTGTCCGAACATGTTGACAGCTTCACCCTAAATCAGACAGAAAAAAACATAATTAATTTTGTACATCAGAGGTAGGCACTGATATGAACAGTACTGCAAGCTAAAGGCTAAAACTATGCACCAAGAAAACAAGGTTTTTTATTATTAGACATGCTTTTAAAAACTGCCAAAATGGTTAAATGTAGGATATTAAAACCTCCCAATTAAAATCAATTTCCATTGAAAAAAAAGGCAATAAGTGAAAGCCAATGTATTAAACTATAACTCCCATTTATTCCAACTTTATAATGACACAGGTTTCACCCTTTAAAGCTATTTCTTTTTTTTTTTATTGTGTTATAAAGTGATTAAAAAACAAGTGAAGACATGTGCAGGGTTATATCTATATATATATATATATAAAATACCAAAATATATTATACAGAGAAAGACAAATAACAAAGTACAAAAACAACACAAGGGGATAAAAGCAGGTTGAAGAAAGTGTATATGTGTGTGTGTGTGCGTGTGTGTGTGTGTGTGTGATGTGGATAATGGGTGTGTGTTTGGCATTGAATGAGGCT